>CATIWQ010406674.1:0-22726 GCA_949673415.1 Euphorbia schlechtendalii | reverse complement strand
CTATAGTTTCCTAACACTCTAAACATACTTAATACTTATAGGACCTATTCGAGATTTGCATATAAAACTCATAGTAAGAATACCATTAGATATTACTCCACTTAAAATTATCGGAAGCATTAAACCAAAACTATATAACTTATACTAATTCATGTTGCATTGAAATATAAATAAAAAATTACTTGGAATGTTGCTTTCGAATGTTACTCACCACTCATCCTTGCCAATTATGTTGTGCTACTGACGCTGAAATTCAACATACGCTCAATTTTTGCACTAACATCAAACTTGTAAAACCTAACATTCACAATAACCTTGGACAATTGTTAGTAAAGTATAAGAAATGATAATGTATAACTAACAAAATATCAAGAAAAATTTTCAAATTTCTTCGATTTTTTAATTTTTATTAATATTTTTTTGGATTTTCCAGAATTTTTACTATTGCTTACTATTGCCTTCCCCACCCTAAAGAACACAATGTCCTCATTGTGGAAGACTTTATTAAAACAAACAACTAACTAGTCTAAAAATAAGAAAAAGAAAAGAAAAGAGAAAACCTATTTTATTGAGAAGGAGAATCCAGGGCCCATGTTGCGATCGTGACGGCCTGTTACAATCGTGATTTCTTTCAAAACAAGAACAGAAGGTTTTGCTGTATAACTTCAAGAGCACAAGATGTAAACCACGGTCACGATCTTCTTTAATTCTTCAAATTTTAGACTTTGTACGTAGAAAAACTTAGAAAACAAACATATTAAATATAATTGCCTTACCCGGACAATTCGATCTCTAGAACACACTTGCCTTCCCTGGCAACGATGCCAAAAACTTATTCACCACTTTTCTACTAATAAGTTTAATAACTTTTACGTGAAGAGTTTAGCTAAATATCAACGATGCTAAGAACTTGTTCACATAAAGTATAGGTGTTGTCAGTACCTATTATCAAATAGTAAAATGATGATAATTGCAAGTATACAGTTGTGCTATAGTTTTAAAAGATATCGATCCCACAGGGAAGGACTAGCTCTAAAGATCAAATAGAGGAACAGAACAAAAGGAAAATAAACTAGATTATTTAATCGTGTAGGATTGGAATGATGGATGGATAGAGAAATGCAAGAAAGATTAGAAGATATAAAAGTATGTAGATATTCCCTACAAACAAGTATAGCAAAGAAATCATGCAAGGTTATCAAAGATATTACGTTCACTAGATTAATTTAACATACTCGGTTCTAGACACTCAGAAATTCAATTATTAGCCACAGAGCAACACATGAAATAACTTTTCTAAACCTAGCGCAAATGAATTAAGTCAAATATATAAACCTGGACAATGTCAATACTATGCTTAGTACGGGTCGCTCTCACATAGCCATATTTAGCAAGTTACCATTCCAAAAATGTTGGCTCAGTAAACAACATTATATCACAGATCCAGTGATTATACATGATATTGTTAACCCCGAAACTACTCTTAAAATTAACACCAACGCATATAACTTGATTAACATAAAAAACTTAGCACATATTACTCATTATGACACATAGACATATCATAAACTTTGAAATAGAAAGTATAAGTAGAAAGAAAAGCAAAGTTGTAAGGTATGTAAGTGAAAGCTAAAGTTGATCAAACCATATCCACTCTTTAATGGGAGTTGTCAATTCCTGCAATTCCTGCATCTGCTTTGAATTCGGTCTCGGCCCATATAGAACCTTCGCTAGGATGCTATTGTTTGCGAATATCAAATAAACGAAAGTTGAAGAACGAAAACTTTTATTGATAAGTGATTTGCAATTACACTTATACAACAATCACTCGAATATGTAGAGAAATCTAGTGATCGAAATAAGATTCGAATCACTTGTACATTTTCTCGCTAACTTAGAATAAAGCAAAATCTACACAATTTTCTCTCTAAAACTATGTATGCAAGTATACCACACTACACACCATATACCATATGCCACACCATGACCACAACACACCAAATTATGGAGTTTGGAGCCCTATTTATAGAGTACAAAGGGTTGCATCCATTCAAAATAAGGGTCATGTCCATTGGGAAAGAGTTGCACTGCTTCATTGTGATTGGTTGAATTTGTTTGATCTCATCTATAACGGAAAGGCACATTTTCATGATTGGTTGACTTCTAAAAGGAGTCTTTTCATCTAGTAGCTGATGGTGGTTAATCGTTCTTATCCGGTAGGTGAAAGAAGAGAAGAGTTGACCAAAAACCATCAATATTGTGATCATGAACGTATGTTGTGACCGTGAATACTTGGTTTGCAACTTTCTATTGTGAAGGTTAACAAGTTGTGACCATGATATATGTGTCACTATCCTGACATGCCTTTTGCACATGATTCCTCCTTGCAATTTCTACCGATGTTTAACAGATTCGTTCTTTTGCCAATTCCTTAAGTTCCACGTATCTTTTTGCACCTTTTTCACTCTTTTTGCATAGATTTCCAACTTTAATCATTTTACTTCTAAGATTTACCTAGTTACTACATTTGCATAAAAAACAACTACATAACATGTGAAATATTTTATATGAAGTATAAAATGAAACAAAATAGTATTGTTTTATGTTTGAAAATGTCATGATAATAAGTTTTATTATACACTTATCAACGACCACAGGCTCGTTCTAGAGAGCCCGTTGTCCTTTGAGTGGTTTTTCGAGGAAAGGCTATGGAGTTAGAGGATCTCCCCCATTTTCCACCGACCAGTGCCTCCTCATCCTCCGACGGAGTTGGAGGATCTCCCCCATTTTCCACCGACCAGTACCTCCTCATCCTTCGATGGGTGTGTTCTTACCTCATCTGATAATCACGATCGTGGCCGACAATATGGAGTTCTTTGAGGGGAACTTCGTAGTAGTTAAGTGCATTGAGGGTGACTATCGGGCCCATTTGGCTTTGCTTCTACCACCCAGTCCTTGATTTTCGTAGGATGACTCCGAGTTAAGGTATCATCACCATGCAAAGGACCTCCTTCGTAGGGCCGCGACTGAACTACTTGATGACAAGGATGAGGAGGGCGGGAATAAAGATGATGGTGATGACGGGGGTGATGGAGGTGATGGAGGCGATGATGAGGATGGGGACTATTATGGATGCCTCGAGGGAGGTATACTCGAGGTAGGTGCGTATCCTAGTCCTACGACTCGCCCTTCTCGACCTGCTCAGATTGGCACTCTTGAAGTATGTCTTTCCCCTTTAATTGTGTGTGTCATTCTCTTCATGTTTCTATTTTTTTGTATTGATCTTTGACTTGGCTCATGTGTTTGTAGATGGGCAGTAGCAAGCGTGCCCGCGCTGAAGCTGGGCGATCTAAGGGCCCCTCCATACTGCCTTCGGGTATCGTGGGGGGCCGGGTGGCTACTCCTATGGATGCTACCTTCTCTCTACTCTCTTTGGTCGGGGACAGTACTCCCATGGAGCTTCTAACCAGCCATCATATCCTAGACTTCATTCCCCTGGACACTACCCATGTTAGATCCTTTTTTCCCTCGAGTGTTTCTTGTTTTCATTTATCTTTGTGCTAACGTTATGCTTTGCCAGATTTGTCGGGATGAGGCGGAGCAGATAGCGCGCCAGTACATGTCATCCAGGGACTTGATCATTACATAGAATAACACTATTGGGGTGAGACTTTCTGCCTTTGCTTTTGGTTTTTATTGGTCACCCACATGGCAAATCGTATATTATGCATGGTATGATTATGAAGTGATGTTTGATTATACGTGAAATGTTTTGTGTTTTTTGTTGGCTCTAGGTGTTGCTAGCACTAGAGCCCAGGCTTGATCTTCCACAGAGGCTAGAGCATAGGAGCTAGGGGATCATCTAGCCCGATCAGAGGGGCTGGTGAGGGATTAGGGAGATATATGCGGAAGATGGAGAGAGATCTCTCCCGAAGCGACCGGGGTTGGGAGTGTGGACTCTAGGGAACATCCCTTTGCTAGGTAGCTGAGGAGGACGAGGATAGCCGGCACCAGAGGAGAGGCATTTGGAGGATCTATTTTTCATTTCAAGGCTCTTGAGGATGACATCGATCATGCGAGCTGGATCTAGGAGTCTCTCGGCAGAGAAGAGGAGGAGTCAGACGGCTTCGTTGGTAGTGACTAGGCTAGATTCTATGAGTGGCCTTTTAGCATAGCTTTTTTTATTTTCTTCACCTCTAATACATTGGGGTTTGTAAATTTCACCATGTTCATTTAGTCAGATTAGGGAACTTTTCTATTCCTCCGTATATCTGCATTATTTGAACTATGCTTTATTTATCGTAAAACTTGCATTGCTTACTTATGTGATACTTACCATCAACATGAACATATATTTAAATGGACATATTCATAATATTTTAGCACAAATGATGTTTTCATTAATGAAATCAATCGAGGCACAAAAGATTTGACTCCTATCATTAATTAGCCCGTACGGGTTTTCTAATTAATGAGCTCACTATATCTTCTCTCATTGTCCTAATTTTTGCCTAAATCACCCTTTTGGGTTTTCAATTTAGCTGACTATTTTTCAAAAAGTGGCCCTAAATTTTGCTAGACCAACAATGTGCTGGCCGACGGGATGTTTGTATTTTATATCTTATACATGGTAGCGCTTGAGCCTGTCTTGGTTGATCGGGTTAACAAACTCTTTACAATCCATGTCCATAATTTTCACTACTCCTTTACCCAGAACTCTCTTTACTATGAATGGAACTTCCCATTTGGCTAGAACTTTCCTCTGACATCTATGTTCGAAGGCCTTAGTTGTTTCAAGACTAAGTCTCCTGCCTTTAATGGTTGCTTCTGGTGTTTGACCTGGCTGTTATATGCCCTAACCATCCTTTATTGGTACATTTGAAGATGATCCAAAGCATTCAAGCAATTCTCATATATCATGTTGAGTTACTCGAACCTGGCCCTGACCCAATCCGACTCTTCCAACTTTGCTTCCAATGCTACTCTAAGAGATCCTACCTCTAACTCCACTGCTAAAACTACCTCCATACAGTATACTAAAGAGAAAGGTTTTTGATCTGTCAAGGACTTGATGTTTGTTCTGTATCCCCAGACTGCCAAGGGGAGTTTGTCTGCCCAATCTCTATAGGTGACTACCATCTTGCTTAGGATCTTCTTGATTAACTTGTTGGCCGCTTCTACTACCCCATTGGTTTGAGGCCTATAAAGGGAGGAATGATGATGTTCTACACCATACTTCTTTATTAGTTCTACCATCGCTCCTTGAAACTGGACTTTGTTGTTGGAAACAATATGGTGAGGCATCCCATAGCGTGCGAATATGTGTTTTTCTATGAACTTAGCAATTTTCTTAGCAGTGATGATGGTATAAGATTCAGCTTCCACCCACTTCGAGAAGTAGTCCACTACCACCATGATGAACTTGTGTCCGTTGGTAGAGGAGGGCTGGATTTCTCCAATTATATCTATCCCGCATGACTAGAATGGCCAAGGAGTAGATAAGTGATAAAGCTCCATGTGAGGCAAATGGTTAATGTCCCCGTAGATCTGACAGGCATGACATTTCTTTACCTCGTCAACGCAGTCTGCCACCATGGTTATCCAGAAATAACCTTGTCATTGGATTTTCTTGGCCAGTGCAACACCAAATGTTGGGGCCGCAGTCTCCTACGTGTATTCATTTAGTCACCAAGAGAGCTTCCTTCTTTGTGAGGCAACGTAGCAACAAGCCTTCACTTATCCATTTGAATAAGTTGTTATTGATCACGTAGAACTAGATAGCCAATCAACGAAGAGAAGTGCATTTGGAATCTGTTGCTTCTTTCCGGTATCATCCATTCTTTAAGAAATCAACAATGTCCAAGTACCAGTGCCTTGCAGTCATCTTCCATTGCGACCATCCTATAGCAATAGGGCTTTTTTCGTTAGTTTCAATATGACTGGATTGATTAGTTGGGCTTGGGGTTCCTCCCACATGGATGCAAAGGTGGCAAGGGAATCGGCCATTTGATTCTCTTCTCGTGGTACATGGTGGAAGACACACTCATCGAGTCTGGAAGCGATGCCTCGAACGGCCTCCAAGTATGGCTTCAAAGATTCTTCTCGTATTTCCCAGTTTCCAATGACGTGGTTGATGACCAATGCCGAGTCCCCTATATCAAAGACTCTCCTCGCCTTGACCTTTCATAGCGTTTCGAGCCTAAACAAGCACGCCTCATATTCAGCTCCGTTGTTGGTGACATGGAACTCGAGTCATTGAGATAACAGCATGACCTTGTTTTATGGGGTTATTAATACCACTCTTAGGCCTACCCCATCGAAGTACATTGTCCACCTTTGTTGTAATTCTTCCACCATAGTCAACTTTTCATCGAGGAATTCGAGGTCTTCGACATAGTCGGAGTTTAAAGCTTTGTTTACAAGAAACTCGGCCATAGCCCATCCCTTGATGACCTTCAAGGTTACATATGTGATGTCAAATTCAGATAATAGTAGCAACCACTTGGAGAGTTTACCCGCAAGGCTGCATGAGTGACAAAGATACTTCATCGGATTGAACTTCGTTACTGCCTCCACCTTGTAAGATTGGAAATAATGGAGCAACTTCTTGGTGAGCCATACCATAGCTGCGTAGGTCTTTTGTACCAACATGTACTTGGACTCATAGCAGCTTCTTACTTAAATAGTATAAAGCATGTTCCTATCGATCGTCGTGCTCCTGTACCGACATTGCTCCCACGGAAGATTCTTCGATAGCTAAGTAGAGGATCAGAGGTTTCATCAAAACTGGAGGTTTCAATATCGGTGGACTGACTAACTACTACTTGATCTTATCGAATGCAATTTGACATTGTTCATTCCACACGATTGGTTGTTGCTTCCTTAGTAACTTGAAGATAAGTTCATAGATGGTAGTGAGTCGAGCGATGAGTCTACTAACATATTGGAGGGATCCCAGAAAAGACCTTACTTCCTTCTCCATTCTATGAACTAGCATGCTTCTAATGGCGTTGCTCTTATCTGGATCCATTTCAATTCCCCGTTGGCTGATGACGTGGCTAAGAAGCTTCCTTTTAGTTAGTGTACTCTTTGGGGTTTAGGCGAAGATTGTACTTCTCAATTCGAGTTAGGAACCTATCTAGTACCATGGGATGTTCTTCTCGAGTGTTCGACTTCACTAACATGTCATCCACATAGACCTCAACCTCCTTATGTATCAGATCATGCAATAGGGCGGTAGTGGCTCTCTGGTAAGTTATCCCAGCGTTCTTCAACCCGAAAGGCATCACATTGTAGCAGAAAACTCCCCACTCCGTAATAAAGGCAATCTTGATCTTGTATTCTATGGCCATAAGGATTTGATTATATCCTGAGAAACCATCCATGAAAGAGTATATAGTGGCCCTTGCTACACTATCCACCAAGATGTCGATGTGAGGTAATGGAAAATCATCCTTCGGCGAAGCCTTGTTCAGGTCTAGAAAGTCCACGCATACTCGAACCTTCCCATCCTTCTTCACTACCTGGATGATGTTAGCTGGCCATGTTGGATATTCAACCACTTCTAAGAATTTAGCCTCGATCTGCTTGGCTACCTCTACTTTGACTTTCTCCTTCCACTTAGGTCGCAGTGTTCATAGCTTTTGCTTTACTGGCTTGAACTGCGGGTTAATGGGGATTCGGTGCTCCGTGATTTCCCTGTCAACTCTTGGCATGTCTTCATACAACTAAGCGAAAGCTACCACATGTTGTTTGAATACCCGAGTCATTTCTTCTTTCTCCTTAGGAGTCAAATCTTTAGAAATAGTCACCATATTTGGTGATTCATTTGTACCCAAGTTGATTTCATGTAATGATGCATCATTTATCCTAAAAACGTTATACGTATGCTTAGGAAAATGTATGTTTCCATCTAGCCAAACATCACATAAGTAAGCAAAGTTCGGATTCATTGAATTAAATGCCGCATAGGCTGAGTTGTTTACATCATAAATGTTCAATATGTCAAAGATTACATCATCTGTTCACTCCTCCAAAGGGGGAGCGGTTTCTTTGGTAATGAGTATCTTGGGGACATTGCCATGGCCTTAGGTGAACTGCAGGGCAGGAGTCGAGTCTTTTACCTTCTTACGTTCTAGGTTCATCCACTTCATCTCCTCAATGACTATCCTCACTACCGCCTTTAGGGACCTAGTATTGGAACTTTCACCTTCGAGTTGTTTGGTCTTTACGAGCTCTGAAATAACTTTGGTGATGGCCTCCAGTGCCTCTCCGATGTCCTCATGGTAAAGTTCCAATTCAGGTTCAAACTCATCTTCCTGGTACACCTTAGCTTTGCCCTTATCTTCAACTAAGCTCATTGCTAGAATCGGTGACTGGTTGGATGATTTGAGCAACCGACTCATCGCTAGTGGCTGGGATGATAAGGATATCATTCTCGAAGTCAAACACGTCATTGAAGATCTCAAAGCCAGGGATTTTTTTACCACTCATGATTAAGGGTTTAGCCCCACCATTATACTGCTACTTCCCCTCTATTTCGCATACACTCACCATGTTACAAAAGAGAGGCTTCTTATGCTTGTAAATCTTGCTCTGGAGAGTGAAACCAAGGTCAAATTTTGGTACTAACGGGATGGGATTGACAGCTTCAATCATGCCCTAGTGGTACTTCCCAAGGTCTTTTTCAGGTACATAATCCTAGCATTTCATGATCTTCTTTAGCCCTTAGGAGAAGTGATGATATCCGATCGGGATCTACCCATTCCTCCTTTCTTCAGTTAACATGGAGATCCTAAGTCCATGAAATTCCTCCTTGATAAAGGCTACCACCACCATGATAGACTCCTGGTCGGCCTCAATGGTCACCGGCTTTCTTTGATGTATTAGCTTCATCTTCTGATGGAGTGTTGATAGAACGCATATATCCAAGGTCTCCCTAAGAGCAAAGAGTACGAGACTAGGACATCAAGTACAGTAAACTTAACTGCAGCCACGTCGCTGCTTACCACTACCTCTGCAGTAAAGGTACCCACTACTCCTCTTATGGAGTTATCATAAGCCCGGATCACTATATCAAACCTCTCTAGCATGCCTTCATTCATCCGTAGATGTGGGAGGACTTTCAAAAGGCATAAATTTAAGTCAGAGCCATCATCAACCATGACACATGGGATACAACTATCTAATATGTTTACTTAGATGAAAGGTGCTCGGTTATGGTTCTTATTCTCAAAGGGTAGTTCTAAGTCATCGAAGGAGATGGTAGGAAATTTCTTGACCGGAATGCCCTCTCCGATTCAACACACATCTCTATGACAGACGTGGTTGAAGTTGCGTCCATCTTCATCAATTTTTGAACTAACCCCTTCCGATGAGCCACCGAGAAGCGTAATAGTTTCCAAATGATGTATTTGGTCTGGATTCCCTTTAGTTGGTGCACTAAGGGGCGATATCTAGATCATCTTCGTCCATGACCGAAGGGAGTGGTGGTTCAACGGAATCCCTGGAGATTTCTTCGACTACCGAGTCCCATAACTGGATTAGAATTTCCAACCTAAACACCTTGCCGCTATGGGTGATTCTCAATATTGGGCCTCGTCCCGGTCTCACTTGGGCTTCTGGAGCTGGTATTCATTCAAGTTAATAGGCTCGACTCCGTGTATAATGGTCTCTCCTCCTACCGGATCAGTTATGCTTTGCTTGCTTGTCCTCCTAGATTGGAGCACATAGGTATCCAAGTCTATTAGACCTGTCCATTGGCCCTATTTTTCCTCGTCTTCATCTTTCATATCCGTGGGAGGATCAAATAAGTTGAATGGTTCAGGAACTTTGCCTGAGCTCTCAGTGTTGGACCCCACGGTACCTATTACTAGGTTAGATTGCAAGATTATCTTGAAAATGTGGTAGGTATCCCCGTTCCCACCATAAGGACTTCATCTCCATCCTCGTGGAGTATTTGATCCAGCCCGTGGCCTCTACGAAGCAGCTCTTCAAAGTCACGAAGTAGTGAGCAGTGAGGTGGTTTCGGTATTCTGGATGGGCTCCCTCGATCATCAATCTTACTACGATTGCTTCAGAAGGCTTTCTCTTGATCATTACTTGTATCGCCATCCACCGGTAGGCGTATTCCCAAAAGGGCTCATACTCCTCTTATTGACATGTCGAAAGTTCCCTAAATTCCATGGGCCATCTCTCTTTGTGTATGAAATCTCACCTAAAGGCCCTTGATTTGCTTCCGCAATCCTTGTTAATTACTTTTGGTTGTTTCATGTACCAATTGTCGGACACTCCCGTTAATGAACATGGGAAGAATGGAGCCAACTTTTCATCTATGAGGCCTTGAGCCTGCATGAGGGTCTTGAACTTTACTACATGAAAGGGGGGTGTGTCAATGTCTTCGAATACTGGCATCCCACATAAATTAACCTAGGCAGATGAGCAAGGTGTGATCCTAGGGATTCCTAAAACCTTCTACCCCTCTTCTATCTGGGCCATGGCTTGGGAAGAGCTGCTACTGGAGCTAACCATCATTATAAATTCCCCTAAGGTCTCACTTTCACACCTGATGGCCATCCTCGCTTTCTTGCATGCCGGCCCTCCTTTGACCTCCACCTATGTCTCTTTATCGTTGAGGGAACCTATGTGATTTCCCTGAGCAAGCTCTCCTTCAGTTGCATCTTCTATCATGGGAACCATACCAAGATTGGCCTTAGCTATCATTTCCAGCACCTGACATGATGCCATGCCTGACCCTACCATATTGACCTATTGCTCTGTTTCTCGAAAGAACTAGTCCAGTCTTGCAGCCAAAACTAACAGAGTCTCAAAACGGGTGATCCTCATTGGGTTGAGAAGTTCCAAGTATGAGGGTCTCGCCTCGTTGATCAGCATTTGTACTAATAGGTGCTCTTCTATTCTCTACTGTATGCAGATGTGCATGTTCATCCAACACTGGGTATACTTCTGGAAGGACTAGTAGTTGTTTAGTACACAAGCTGTTAGTTCCCTCAAAGTTGGTCTAGGCTATTGCATGTGTATGAAATCCTTGATAAAGGCCTTGAATTTATGCTTCCAATCATGCTTCATCTCCCCCGGTTGATTACCGAACCATTCTCCTCCAACCTCGGATAGCGAGCACAGGAATAACCATGCCAGATCGCAATCAGGAAGTCCTTGCGCTCTCATGAAAGTTTCAAACCTAAGGACATGGAAGGTGGGCGAATCCCTTTCTTTGTAAATTAGCATCCCGCATAAGCTATATCCGGGGCCTGAGCAACCCCTGGAGGCATGAAAACTGATAATGACGCTTATCCCTTCGAATCCTTCCCTTTGTTTGACCAGGATATCATTTTTAATACGTGGCCGGGTGGAATGCCTAATCCTATCATCATAATCTCTAGTACTAGGATTTGGAATTTGGTGTCTACCTTCAATCCCATAGCAATGAGTTCTCCGAGATCTGCATTCTCTTACGCATGGAGCAAGTGAAGAAATTTTGGTCGCGCTCCACTTATTAGCATCCTCGTTAGCACGATCTTTTCAGGTTTCTCTTAGAATGTCACTTGGATGGATATCCACTTAGAGCTATACTCCTTGAATGTTTCATCCTCGTCATGGGCGCAGGCTGCTAAGTCCATCATGGTAGCCTCAGGTGTTTTCATATACAAGAAATCCAGCTTGAAAGCGTGAGAGATGCATTGCTAAGTGCCTCTGATGGAGGGGGACTAAGTAAGATACCAATCTCCTGCTATTCCCTATAGAGAACAATGGAATAAAGTTACCAACATGTCATCAAGGATGCCTTGCACCCTTAGAAGGGTTTCATATTTAAAGACGTGAAAGCTCAAGGTGTCTTGGTAATCTTATATGGACATCCCGCAAAGCTTGAACTTAGGGCAATCATAGCTCACCGAATGCTCCAAAGTGTATGAACTCGTGCCCAATTCGAGATCAGTCTTTACATGGTGTGGGTCGAACCTTGACTTGATCATCATCACAGATTCCTTTGTTACTTTCTTCAAGCACCACTGGACAGCCTCTTCTTCCAATCATGAGTCCACCATTCCCACCTTATCATCGAACTGCGAGAGGGGGTTGCTTGTAGAGTTGGGCTTTAACGTAGGTTCTTCTATCAACTTACGTATAGCCTTTAAGAGGTCCTTGGAATTGTTGGTCCTATGACCAGCCATCACATGGTAGTGGTAGAAATTATACTTCTCTTTAGGTTTAGGGGGAGCCCAGGGCTTCATGCTCTTCAACTTCTTTAACTCCTGTAATTTTGTGAATAGGAAACCCAAGTTGGCGGAGTAAGGAGAGATCACATGGTATTCTTCCTTTTGGCAATCGTACTGACACTACCGACTCTGTCTGCACTACCTTCACTACTACTGGTTTGCCCTTTGTCTCTGAAGAGATGGGGGCTGATGAGGATTCTACCTCGGCTTTCCTATACCAAGGCCAGCTAATAGGTGGAGCCGTTGCTACATTCATTGCCTTGATCCTCTCTAGTTGCTTTGCTTTCTCAAAGACATCGTTATAGAATGTGAAGGTGTCCATGCCTTTGCGATTTCTGTATGCTAACAAGGCTCCATCTAAGAGTTTAACAATCATCTCTGGTAAGCTGAGCCGGAATAAAACCTGAGTGTTCATCCACCAACCGTAATAGGGCTTGAACAGCTCGCTAGGCATTTGTTTAATGACTTCCAGGTTCTGCATAGTGGTCTTCATCTAAGAGTTGAAGCCTAATTGCTCTATTGGTCCCAGTATCTTGAAACTTCCAGGGGTAGGTTATTGTACCATTTGTTGGTAGGCTTGCCTAAGGTGATGATAAATAGCTTGGCTAACATGTTATCTGAAATCCTTCTAGCCCTCATCACCTTCTGATAGTTCATCTGGTGGGATCTAGGGTCCCCCTCTCACCTATACTTCACCAATTCTGGCATGACAAGTTTTCAGGAGGCCAATCTTCCTCATGCATCATCGGAAGTGTTAGATAATGGCTAGGAGGATGCCAGGAGAATTGATGAGTGTGGGTATAGGAATTTATACCGAAGTTCTACTATGTTTTATCCCATTCACTAAGACATCGTGCCCTCGTTGTAATGGGGAAATCCCGACTAATAAGGGTGAGCGAAGGTCGTAGGTGGCAGGTGAGACTGGCCGTCAGTAAATATCATGTTTCCAGAGCCAATGGCAAAGCTTGGAGCTCCTATAGAATGAGGGCCTAACTGGTATTAACTTACTAGGGGGCTCATTCCAGCATGGAATAGAGTAGGGGTAGCGACGCTGTAAGGTCCTGTCTGCTGAGATTGAAGCTAGGGGGAGCGAGACTAGGAGATAGCCTGCTGACTGGCATCGTTAACATCTAGGTCATTGATTACTGAGGTAGTGCGTTAACAATCGGATGATTGAATTAACCGGATCCGAACAGGTACTATGGCTGGGCTACGCCGGCTAGTGCGGCCTGATCACCCCTAGAACTTTGCCCCACTTGAAATGGTTCGAACTGCGCTGGACCACTCCTAGTGCCAAACTGGAATATGTTGCTTAGAGGACTGTTACTAGGAAAAGATAATGGTCTCCTTTCCCAAGGATAGCTGTTAGTGGGGAATTGAGTGTTTCTCAGATTTTCGAAATTTAATAAACGTTCAGAATTATAGTCCTCCATTTGCCTCTGTCAGGCATGATGCTTGATGGCTTAAACAAACTGCTCACTACCAACAAAGGCCTCTAACATGCTGGCGATCTCTCTACTGATGTTCTGTTATGTTCCTTGAGTCTGAGCGAAAGGTCCCTCATGAACAAAATGGCCCCTTATCATGTTGTTATCTTGAGAGTTGGTCATGCTGAAGAATTGGTCACTACTCAAGTCGAAGCTTTATCCTTAACCTGAACTGACCTAGAGCCTGAATCTTCACTTGAATAGATGTACGACACACCCTTATATTGAGACGGAATGTTCCCTTACCTAGCCATGATGGGAGAGACTCTGACGAGGCGATGATCAGTCCTTCTCCAAACCTTTGCTGAGGTACATAAGCCGGAGATCAGATCATGCATGATATATGTATGAGTAATGATCATGCATGTAATGGGTTGTAGATGAAATCAATGGGTGCTAACTTTTGAGGTAAAGTTGATGTCCATATGACATTAGGGGCCTTGTTGCAAGGCCTACTGTATTGGGGTTATGCTATATTACCCATGTGGTAACAAGCTCCTTATGGGATTCACGAGGGATCGAGTAAATAGTGTGTTATACTCTTCTTCGCATGACTGCTAAGGTGATGGGTATGTTGCCCCATTTGGGCATGGATTTGGTATCCCTCAGGAAGCCCTTGTGTTGTAATCCTAATCCTAGGTGACACTATCTTGGTGTGTCTTCTAGGAGTTTGGTATTAGTGCAATACCAGGTGCAATTTCAATATGTGGTAGTGGACTCCTTATAGGGTCTATAAGGGATCAGGTAAACTCTGTGTTATACCCTTTTTCATATAATTCCCAAGGTGATGAACATGTTACCCGGTTTAGGCAGAGGTTCAGGCATCCTTTGGAATGCCCTTGTGTTGTGAACCTAATTCTAGGTGACACTATCTTGGCACATCTTCTAGGTGTTTGGTATTAGTGTAATACCAAGTTTAACTTCGATATGTGGTAGTGGACTCCCTATAGGGTCTATAAGGGATCAGGTAAACAATGTGTTATACCCTTTTTCATACAATTCCCGAGGTGATGGGTATGTTGCCTTATTTGGGTAGTGGTTCAGGCATCCTTTGGAATGCCCTGGTGTTCTGATCCTAATCCTAGGTGACCTTGTCTTGGAGCGTCTTCTAGGTGTTTGGTATTAGTGCAAGACCATGTGTAACTTCGATATGTGGTAGTGGACTCCCTATAGGGTTTACAAGGAATCTGCTAAACAGTGTGGTATACCCTTTTTCATGTAATTATCGAGGTGATAGGTATGTTACCTTGTTTGGGCAGAGGTTTGGGCATCCTTTGGGACACCTCTATGTTGAGGTCTTAATCCTAGGTGACGCTATCTTGGCGCGTCTTCTAAAACTAAGTGGTTGGTATCACTGCTATACCGAGCGTAACATGGTATGTGTGTGTGCATATTAGTGTCTGCACAAAGATCGTGGTTAGCGTGATGCCATACATAAAGAAATGCTCGATTGAATGTGTGATGCGGAGATGAGCACATAACACACAACATATCTTATGTAACCTTATATCTCCCGCATGTAAAAGGTAGGCTCTTAATTCTAGGTTTGGTTCATCTTAACATCGTAAGGATATTAAGGTTCGTTCTTGCACAAAAATAAATGTATCTTATTTTGGTAAAACTAGTGGAAGTGTCTACGATTTCCTTATATGAGTTCGGTCAATGGGTTGTTGATGTAGAAGGTTCTTGTTGCACTAAGATACACTTTCTCCCTTTACCTAATAGGTTCAAGAGAGTCCATGCGATGTGGAAACAAGTGATCCACTGGCTAAGCACCTTTGGTCGCTAAGGGGTCACAAATGGTACTTTCATGAGTTTCTCGGTAAAACAGGGCACCCTAACCTTAATGGCTAAATCGTCTAATGCATATTCTTTGTGGAATACTAAAAGTTTGGAAATGTTTTGACTTAAATAATGACTTTTCACCAACTCATCAAAAGGTCTTCGCAACTTTTATGTTTAAAAGAAAGAAGAAATCCCCAGCAAAGTCGCCACTGTGAGCGAGCGACGTTCTACCCATGCGGTCACCATAAGGCGCCGACCCCATGAGATGAGGTGTGTGGTTTTCAAAAATTTATTGTCTGTTATGGAATAGATTCCAATGACATGAGGTCTAAACCTCTAGTCTACATTATACAGAGTCACCACCTGGATCAGCTCTTCCAGGAAATTCGGTACAGCCTAGATCCGTTAAGCCTAAACGATACTGTAGTATAAAGATTCTGATTTGGATGAGTTTGCTTACTTCATCATTGTTTAAGTCATATTATGAAATTGGATACCATTTTCCAATATTATGATATCTCGTTCTAAATCATTTTCAAGTTATATTTAGCATGCATATGAAAAGTAATAAATAGGTGCGGAAAGTAAACACGTGGGAAAGTAAATGCACCTAGTCTAGGGGGGATTATTTAGATATTTTGGGGATGGGGAATAAAAATTGCCTAAAATACATGAGATCTAGGTAAACAAATACATCCATACCCTATTATACAGCTGATCTAACAAATATATAATTTTTATTGAAGTGCGATACTCGAAGGAAATTAAATCCTAACATACATCTAACCTAATCTACCTGCATATACAAAGGTTAGCACAATATATTTTCACAACACAAGTATATGCCAGTGCACCAAGTATGTTTGGTTTGAATATTTGGAAGACCCATGTGGTCGAGTTAAATAAAAAGGTGCCAATAAAGGCTCGTGATTTTTGTTATAAAAATGATCCATTTTATACAAGTATGTTGCTCATTTTATTAATGAAAATGCCGCATGTGAATTTTGTCGTGTCGGATATCCGGGAACAAGGCGTTCCCTTCGTGGGGGTTTCCTAGTCAAAACTTTAATTTTTCGAAAATAAATTGAAATCGCAAACAATTCTAGGTCCATGAACATAACTACATCTTTTGCATATATTTCAAGAAAATTCAAGAACGATAATAATTTTACCTCGATTAGGAGGAATTCGTGATTTAAATTTTCCTGGGATATATCCAAGAGACTAAAGCAACACATTATTATCCTACTAGTCTTGATATGATCATGTAAATAAGTCATTTTTTATTAATTAACCTCTCATTAGTGCATAATATGTAAATAAAATTATGGAAAATAAAAGTAACACCGACGTTGGTGTTGCAATGTCGGTGTCAGCATCGTAACATCGACACCGAAGTTGCAACATCCATGTCAGCTTTTCCTAAATTTTCTAGAATATAAGAGGAAAACCGCAAACACTTGAACACTTTCAAAATAACATAAAAGCATCAAATGACATAACACACAATTCTAGGAACTCAGAGGCTCACCCCGTAGTCGAGAATCCACTTCTTCGAGATCGGCTAAGCTCCTTGATAAGTGTATAATTACACTTATTATCATTATAATTTTTCACACTAAAGACTATATTTTAAGTCATTTTTATACTTCATATAAAAGATTTCACATGGTATGTAGTTGTTTTTTATGCAAATGCAGATACTAGGTAAATCTTGGAAGTAAAATGATCTAAAGTGGAATTCTATGAAAAAAGAGTGAAAAATGTGGAAAAAGTTGCATGGAACTTAAAGATTTGGCTTAGGATCGAAGCTATCAAAGATCGGTGAAGTTGCAAGGAGAATTCTGAAGAAAAATGCAGTTCACGATTGTGACAATCATTCATGGTCGCAACCTGTTCTTATTTAGAATAGAAGTTTGCCAATCAAAGATTCACGGTCGTGACTTGTATATCATGGTCACGACTTGGACGATTTTCTGGTTTTAACTTCTTAACTACCAACCACTAGATAAGCATGATCAACCGCTATCAACTACCAATGAAAAGACACTTATCAGAAGTCAACCGATCATAAAAAGGTGCCTATCCATTGTGGATTAGATTGAAGCTTCTCAACCAATCATAATGAAGTGATGTAATCTTTCACCAATGGACACGACTTTTCATTTGGATAGACGCAATCCTTTGTACTTTATAAATAGGGCTCCAAACCTTACAATTTTGTGCAATGAGGGGAGTGCAACATTAGAGTGCAATTATAGGGTTGCATATAGTGTGTGTATATAGAGAATTCTCTACGTTCATAAGTGTTAGCGAGAAAATGTCTAAGTGATTCAAATCCTTGTTTCGATCACTAGATTTCTCTATATTCTCGAGCGATTATTATATAAGTGTACTTGCAAATCACTTATCAATAAAAGTTTTCGTTCTTCAATATTCATTTGTTCGATATTCACAAAGAATAGCATCCTAGCGAAGGTTCTATACGGGCCGAGACCAAATTCAAAGCAGATGCATGAATTACGGGAGTTGATGACTCCCATTAAAGAGTGGATACGGTTTGATCAACTTTAGCTTTCACTTGCATACCTTACAACTTTGCTTTGCTTTCTACTTATACTTTCTATTTCAAAGTTTATGATATGTCTATGTTTCATAATACGTATTTTATGTTAAGTCTTTTATATTAATCAAGTTATATGCGTTGGAGTTAATTTAAGAGTAGTTTTGGGTTAACAATATCGTGTATAATCACTGGATCTGTGATATAATGCTATTTAGTGAGCCAACATTTTTGGAATGGTAACTTGCTAAATGTAGCTATGTGAAAGAAACCAGTACTAAGCATAGTATTGACATTGTCTAGGTTTATATAATTGTCTTAATTCGTTTGTGCTAGGTTTAGAAAAGTTATTTCATGTGTTGCTCTATGGCGAATCATTGAACGTCTGAGTGTTTTGAACCGAGTTTGTTAGATTAGTTTAGTGAATCGTAGCATCTTTGTTGAACTTGCATGTTTTCTCTGCTATACTTGTTCGTAGGGAAAATCTTTATATTTAGATTCTCTAGTCTTCTACATCTATATTTACTCATTTTTCATTCTAATCTTCTTATCCAAAACCTCCAATTTATTTTTATTTTATTTACTCTATTTTCCCTTATTAACCTTTAGACTTGGTTCCTTCCCTATGGGTTCGATATCTTTTAAAACTACATCGCAACTGTATACTTGCTGTTATCATCATTTTTCTATTTGATAAGAGGTACTGACAACACCTGTATTTTACGTGAACAAGTTTTTGGCACTATTATTAAGGATAAGCCTTTCGGAACGAGTGTAGCCAAATCTTGCAAATAAACTATTAAACTTATCAATAGAAAAGTGGCAAACATCTATCTATGCACACAAATCTACCATGCCATGCACCACTTTATCCAGCACTTGTTCCCATAAAATTGGTGAGTTTGGTGCCCTATTTATAGAGTATGAAGGGTTGCGTCTATCCTAACGAAGAGTCGTGTCCATCGGTGAAAGATTGCATCACTTCATTATGATTGGATGAGAAGCTTTATCCTTATCCACAATGGAAAGACACCTTTTCATGATTCGTTGACTTCCAAAAGGTGTCTTTTCGTTTGGTAGCTGATGGCGGTTGATCGTTCTTATTTGGAAGTTGATAGTTGAGAAGAGTTGACTAAAAAACCGTCAATGTCGTGACTGCGGAGTACATGTTGCGACCGTGAATACTTGGTTGAAAACTTTCTATTCTGAAGAATATTAAGTCGCGATCGCAAATGGTTGTTGCGACCATGAATTGAGTTTTTCTTCAGAATTCTTCTTGTAACTTTACCGATCTTTGACAGCTTCGATCCTAAGCCAAATCCTTAAGTTCCATGCATCTTTTATACCTTTTTTCACTCTTTTTTCATAGATTTCCAACTTTAATCATTTTACTTCCAAGATTTACCTAGTTTCTGCATTTATATAAAAAACAACTACATACCACGTAGAATCTTTTATATGAAGTATAAAAATGACTTAAACTATGGTGTTTAATGTGTAAAATTATTGTGATAGCAAGTGTAATTATACACTTGTCACACCCCTCACATTTAACTTTTTCCTTGTCCTCAAGGTAAATTAAAAGAATGCATAAAATAGTATTCAAGTTATACCTCATTTGGTGAAAGACTATTGCACTGAGTACCACATTCCCACGTTGCATAAGATTCAAGTAGAAGTCCGAAATTACCACAAATTAGTAATGTGCAATTTATTTAGTCGAATTGCATACCTTTGCTTTTAATGGAGGTTCAACCAAATCGCATCTTCATATAAGCGTTATATGCAGACTCAAATATTTCTTTCTCTTAAGCATAATATAAAGTATAAAGGATATAAAAAGCACACTTTGAATAATTTTCTCTCAAGGCATTTTTAGGTAACCTAGGATGCTAAAAACACTCTTAGTGGTTGCATTTTATGCTCCATACCACTCTCCCCTTTTTTCAGTGTTTGCATTTTATGCTCCATACCACTCTCTCATTTTTTTTCTTATGAGCATATGTTTTTGAAGTACTTTGTAATTTGCACTCATTTTTCATGCTATGATATTTTTCTTTTTTCACTCATTGAATGGTTGCAGTTTCTGCTCCGTACCATTTCTCACCTTTTGCATAACTCATTGGTTATCCTCTCTTTCTTTTGATTTTTCACTCTTAATACCCTTATCCTTTATTGAATAATTTCAAAGTATTATGGCTATAGTTTCCTAACACTTTAAACACACTCAATACTTATAGGACTTATTCCAGATTTGCATATAAAACTCATAGTAAGAATACCACTAGATATTACTCCATTCAAACTTATTGGTAGCATTAAACTGAAACTATATAACTTATACTAATTCATGTTGCATTGAAATATATATCAAAACTTACTTGAAATGTTGCTTTCGAATGTTACTCACCACTCATCCTTGCCAAATTGATAAATGTTGTGTTAATAATGCCCAATTTCAACATGCGCTCAAATTTTGCACTAAAAACAAACTTGTAATATCTGACACTCACAATAACCTCAGACAAATGTTAGTAAAGTATAAGAATGGATAATGTATAAATAACAAAAATTTTCAAATTCTTCAATTTTTTAATTTTTTTAATTAATATTTTTTGAATTTTTCGAGATTTTTACAAATGCCCCCCACACTAAAGAACACAATGTCCTCTTTGTCGAAGACTTTATTAAAATAAAAATGAAAAATACTGAACTAGTCTAAAAATTTGAAAAAGAAAAGAAAAGAGTGAACCACGTTTATTGTGAAGAAGAATCAGGGGCCCATGTCGTGATCGGGAAGGCCTGTCGCGATCGTAACTTCCTTAATCACAAAAACAGTAGGTTTTGAAACCCGATATTCACGAGCGTGAGATGTATGTCGTGGTCGTGATCTTCTTTAATTCTTCAAATTTTCGACTTTGTACCTAGAAAAACTTAGAAAAACAAATGTATTAAATGTAATTGCCCATTCTCTAGTAATTTGATCTCTAGAACGCAGTTGCCTTCCCCGGCAATGGTGCCAAAACTTGTTCGCCACTTTTCTACTGATAAGTTTAATAATTTGTTTATAAGATTTTGGCTTTAAAGTATAGGTTTTGTCAATACCACTTATCAAATAGAAAAATGATGATAACTGCAAGTATATAGTTGCGATGTAGTTTTAAAAGATATCGATCCCACAGGGAAGGAACTAGCTCTAAAGATCAACAAGAGGAACGAAACAAAAGAAAATAACATAATTTAGTTTGGAGGATTGGAATGATGGATGGATAGATAAATGTATGAAAGATTAGAAAAGATAAAAAGTATACATATATTCCCTACGAACAGTATATCAAAGAAAACATGTAAAATCATCAAAGATATTATGTACACTATATTAATTTAACTGATTCGGTTCTAAACACTCAGATATTCAATTATTCACTGCAGAGCAACACATGAAATGAATTTCCTAAATCTAGTGCAAACGAATTAAGATGATTATATAAACCTAGATAACAATATTACTATGCTTAGAACGAGTAGCTCTCACATAGCCATATTTAGCAAGTGACCATTCCAAAAATGTTAGCTCAATAAACATCGTTATAATCACAGATCCAGTGATCATACACAATCTCGTTAACCCTGAAACTACTCTTAAAGTTAACTCAAAAGCATATAACTCGATTAATATAAAAGACTCAACACGAAATACACATTATGACACATGAAAGTATCATAAACTTCGAAATAGAAAGTATAAGTAGAAAGCAAAGAAAAGTTGTAACGTATGCAAGTGAAAGCTAAAGTTGATCAAAGCGTATCCACTCTTTAATGGAAGTCGTTAATTCCCTCAATTCCTGCATCTGCTTTGAATTCTATCTTGATTCGTACACTGCTAGGATGCTATTCTTTGTGAATATCAAACAAATGAATATTGAAGAATTAAAACTTTTATTGATAAGTGATTTGCAATTACACTTATACAATAATCGCTCGAATATGTAGAGAAATCTAGTGATCAAGGGGTTTGAATCACTTATACATTTTCTCTCTAACACTTACGAATGTAGGGAAATCTAGATATTTTTATTCTCTATCTATACACACACATCTACCATGCCATGCACCACTTTATCCACCACTTGTTCCCACGAAATTGATGAGTTTGGAGCCCTATTTATAGAGTATGAAGGGTTGCATCTATTCAAACAAAGAGTCATGTCCATTGGCGTACGATTGAATCACTTCATTGTGATTGGATGATAAGCTTTATCATTATCCACAATGGAAAGGCACCTTTTCATGATTGGTTGACTTCGAAAAGGAGTCCTTTGTTTGGTAGCTGATGGCAGTTGATCATTCTTATATGGCGATTGATAGTTGAGAAGCGTTTACTAAAAAACTGTTAATGTCGCGACCACGTACATGTCACGACCGTGAATACTTGGTTAGCAACTTTCTTTTCTAAAGAATACTAAGTTAAGAACGCGAATGTGCCAAATCCTTAAGTTCCACGCATCTTTTTGCACCTCTTTCACTCTTTTTTCATAGATCTCCAACTTTAATCATTTTACTTCCAAGATTTACCTAGTACCTGCATTTGCATAAAAAACAACTACATACCACGTGAAATCTTTTATATGAAGTATAAAAATGACTTAAACTAT
>CATIWQ010406656.1:0-22916 GCA_949673415.1 Euphorbia schlechtendalii | reverse complement strand
AGGAGATCCAACCACCAGGAAGCCTCATTTAATGTAAGCATGGCCTCGCCACCCGTGACAGCATGACAAAAGTGGCGGGTGGGTCTGATAGGTGCAAATTATGTCATCAATAGCTGGGCATTATCGGGCTGAAAATGATTGCAATTAAGCAGATTTTATGAAGTCCTTCTTGTATTTCAGGTTTTCTGTAAAGGGAGGAGGTCTCCTAGGCGCTGCAAACAAAAAGGAAGAAAAAGGAGAAAGTTGGGTTGTAAAGGAGGAGAAAGCCAGTGATAACGTCACCATGAGAGAGGAAATATTTTAGTTAGAAAGTAATTTTAGTTTCTTTTGGACAAACTTGGTTTGTAATCTTTTTATTTTAGTTGTCCACTTGTCCCCTTTTCTCTTCTTTTGTTACCGCCAACTTTCTCTAATTAATTTTACAATTCAACTTACATTTTTCTCTCTACTTTTCTGCCATTTTTACTTAGCTTTTAAGTTCTCTTCATTAATGGAGTTGGTTCAGCTATTAATGGAGAGGAGTGAGTAGTCTTTCTTCTAGTTCAGTTGCCCTTATAAAAGGCAGTCTAAGAAGATCTTCCCTCCACTGTAAAGTATTTCTTCCTTGCTTTGCTTGAATGTTTGTGTGAATGAATACATTATTGGTTTAGATGAAATTTTATCACTTTCATGCATAATACTGAGTGGTAAGGACCGAAAGGTGATCCACTCAGTATAGAAGACCTTCACACACATATTTAACATGAGATTGAAAAATAAATGTTTGTATGCCTTGGGTTCTATTTGATGGATGCTTAACTAGGCTTAATGCTACTTTGTTGTTCGTATGAAGGACTGAAAAGTGAAATATGTTCAGCTTAGTAAGAAACTAAATTTGCTTAATAGGCGATTTAGGGAAATAAGGTTAAGAGACCTCGGAACAGGATTGCTAAGCAAGGATTTGTACTGAAAGTAGGGAAGATTGCCTTAGACTGTTAAAAGGGTGGACTGAACTGGAGCCCTTCATTAATTTTACTTAAATCAACTTCCAATTCTGTTTTAGATTTAACAGCTAGCATTAAATTGTCAATTAAAACCCCCAAATTCAAGAAATTGCTGTTACCTTACCATTAGCCCATTTATCATGAAAATAGCAAACTGACTTAAAGACTTCCCTGTGGATACGATACTCTTGCTTGCCATCCTACAAATTTACACTAGTATACTTGCTAGGTGTACTACTTTCCGAGAGCAACTGGGTCCCACTACATCATACGTATATCAAAATCCTATATAAATCCTCAAGTTCACATTAATATTGCATTTATTGCTCTCACTTACTCACATCTCGTTATTAACTTGGTAGAGTGCTAATGTCGAATCTCCGGCCAAGTCTTGTGTTGTAGAAAACCGGAACTAGTTCATTCAGTCCTCGAAGAACGAAATTTGATCCATACCTTATTTGGACATCAATAGTTTTTATATTTAGTACTTTTTCATTTCATATATATGCTGTACCAAAAGTAATTATGTATTATTATGAAATAGTTTTAGTTGTATATTACTTTGAAAAATAAAAATTATCATATAATAAACAGGAGTAGCGAATCGCCATTAAGGAATGCAGAAAAAGGTTCTTTCTTTGTTTTTGTATAAATGAGGATGCTTTAATTGGAACATGGATTAATGCATTCCTCGTTAAAAACCTAGGTATAAGGGTTGTACTAGTGAAGTATAAGTGAGGTATGAGTGGGGTAAAATGTACAAGTGTGATGCACATGTGATATAAATTATAAGTGTGGTATAAAAAGTAGTGTGGTATTTCTTATTAGAGTGGTTATTTTTGCCAAATACATTATTAAGTGCATAACAATTTATTTATATACACATATATTAGTTTGATTTAATTTTTAAAAAAATATATTTTCGTTAACTTCATTTTCCGAACTAAAAAAATCAACCTTCTAGATGAGAAATTCAGAATCTGTTCTTTTCAACTTATTCAACATTCAGTTCAGTTTCTGTTCAGTTTCAATTTATATATTAATATAAATATTAATAAAGTGATTATATATATATATATATATATTATATATATATATATGTGTGTGTGTGTGTGTGTGTATATATATATATATATATTTTAGAATGAGAAAATAAAATAAAAATTTTAATCATAAATAAAATAAACAGTAAATAATAAAAATCATTTAAGAATATTATTAATAATATGTTAAAATTTAATTATTTATTATCGATAATAACAAATAACTTTTTTTTAATAATAAATAAATAGACAAAATAATTAATTTATAAAGTATTAAAAAGCATACTCATTACAATATAATTGAGAAATATTACAATATTATAATTCATGGTTAGGTTAATTTTTCAAATTCAATCTACGTCCATGTCGTCATTTTCACTATTCTCTTCGACATTTTGGATATTGTTTTGGTTCATCTCCCAAATTTATTGTACAATAGATTTCCGCACTACTAACAATATAATTGAGAAATATTACAATATTATAATTCATGATTAGGTTAATTTTCTAATTCAATCTTCGTCCATGTCATCATTTTCACTTCTCATCGACATGTTCGATATTGTTTTGGTTCATCTCCCAAATTTGTTTTACAATAAAATTCCGCACTACTAACTTAATTACTTTTGTCATTTTGTAATCTTTTAAATTAAACTACATTTGTCCTAAAATAATATTTCAAAGTGTGGTTTTTGTTAATAATAAAAAAATTTAGGATCCAACAAAATATCATAATAATATTAATAAAACAAAAATATAGTATTATAAAGTTACAAGTTAATGTAGTTATTATTGATATAAATAATTATTGTTCAATTAAGTTTCAGTATTTTTAGTTTCAGAATAATAAGTTTCAGTATGTTTAATTTCAGTTGAAAAGAACAGAGCCTTGATTATATTCGAGCCAACTGGAAATATTACTGGAAATATTACATAACACTTTTAATCCAACACATATAAGTGCCCAGTTATTGATACTTGTAATTTTTATTCTTTCATCCAGTAAAAAAACTATTCTCTCACAAAAATTTTACACGGAATCGAGTATCTAGAATACTTTGCTCCATTACAAGATATGTGTCCCATGCATTAATTGAAAATTGGGACAAGTGGAATCCACTGGATCATGGTATTCTAGAATACCCGGTTCTGTGTAAAAAATATGATTCTCTCATTGCAGTTTTTCTCCAAATTGAAAGTATCAGGATGGGCACCAAAAATCAGGTGCTCTGTAAAAAATCCCATGAGGCAACATACAGTAGCATTTATAAACAAAAAAATACAAGTGAAATCAGATTCTTTTGAAATAACTCAAATAAGCATGATAGAGAAAAACATTTTTTATTTTCCACGATCCCGACTATATTTATGTTCTATGAAATAACTGGGTTATAGCAAGTACAAATGACAAGGGACGGTAAAAGTAGGATGTTGAAAAATAAACCATTTGAGAGAAATGAGAAATAAGATTAGACTAAAAAAAGCATGAAAGATAATCACATGCATATGAAGTTTTGAAAAAAAAAAATTGAGATTTCAATCCGGACATAAATTGTGATTTCAAAATCATAGGATTCGGACATTCAACCTTCTAAGCCAAACAGAATGAAGAATCATATGAAAAACATCATATCTCTTCGGAGGATTATTTATCATAAAATGTCTTTGAACCTGTTTAACTCCTTCCCGTTTTCTCCTATACATCTCTTCAGGTATTCCCTCTAATATCTTCTTAAGATTTGGTATTTCACTTACCAAAACCGAAACACTAAACGTATCATATTCAAGAACATCGCTGAAAGGCAACACATAGTTCTGAGATATTAACACTGGAACACATTCCGCATAGATCGCTTCCACAATCCTAGGACTCGCAACTTCGTGTCCACTCGGACATATGCAATACTTGGCTTTCTTCAATGTTTCTAAGTAAGAAAATCCTTTTGGAAGCGTCTCGTAAACTAGAAGGTCTTTGTCTTTCTCCTTCCAGTGCTGGAAAAGGACAGGCCTTAGTTTTCCGTGGTTTTGACCTGCGAAGAATCCTAGGATTGTTCGGTTTGATGAAGGGTATCCACCTGTCAGGCCTGAAATTTCGCCTGTTATTAGATTGATTTCGGGGAAGGATGCATCTTTTTTCGGGTTGAAGTATTCTGATGTGTTGGCGTTGCAAAGAACTCTTATCGAATTGAAGAAAAGCTGACGCTCGTACCAGGTCGCCCGAGGCCCCTGTCGCCAATCCAAATGCATAAATTTTCACGGAGACAAATTTCGTCGCGAAAGAGACAATGTAGCATCACTTTTTCAGAATTTGTCGTTACATGTATTAACATGTGACAACCAATTTTGAAATTATTTTAAAGTTTGATGCAAACACATACAATCAGAAGTATGATTAGAATACGAACTGAATTATTATAGAGAGACCAAATTATATACTTTGGCAAAGAAAAACAGAGCATTTTGAATCCACTGCTTTTACAAATTTAACATTTCTCATTCGAAAACATTGAAATTTTGATAGATGTATAGTAAATTTCATATTAAATTCTTAGAAAGCCTATGGCAAGTATGACTTCGTTTTCTACGGCTGGAAAATTACTTTTCGCATGCTTTTCCAGAAGCACGGTCTTGTAGATTTTTTGGGAAATTAATTTGTAAAATGCATAATGAATAAATAGGGTTGATTTTGATGACAGTTCAGTTCTACTTAGTTTCGATGAGTATGCACAAAATTTCGCAATAAATATGTAATAACATGAAAATGTATAGAAGATGTAAAGTAGAATGTACCCAATCATGGCAGGAGAGCATGAAATGGTCAGCTCCGAAAGTAGAGTTCCAGTAAGAATATTTATGAGAGACAAGACGAACATAATCGACCACAATACGTTCGAGAACAGCTTTGTCGCGAATAGTAGGATGGAAGAGATGTTCAAGAATCATGACTACACTGAATGGAAGGAAGTAAAGCAGAGCTTCATCAGGATTCCATGTCCTGAATTTGGTATTATTTTCCATTAAGTTGATGAATATTCCTTCCATTGAGTAAATATTCTTGCAAGGCCCATGATGAAATATAGGCACATCTCCCTCTTCATACACATATATTTTCATAAATTTTTCCATTAGCAGGTAGCTCCTGCACTCATTTAACAGATGCAAAATTCATACATATACGCATTAATTAGATTTATAGATGCATGTAAACCTTGACTTCTAGATTTAAAAGCTTTGTTACCATGTCACGAAATCCTTTATTTCAAATAATACTCTTTATAGTGTTTAACATATTTTCATTCATGTGTGTGTTTACATATATATAATTAATTTTGAATAAATATATTATGTGGAAAACGTTTTAGGTATATATTTATGCTTTTAATTGGTGTTTTAAAAAATACTAGGTGGATGACAAGGCGGATCAGGTCTAGGCGGGGAAATAATTTGTAAATTTGTGTTTTTCAATTTTTAAAATTTTATTATTATATTTTAAAATACAAAATAAATTAATATTTTGCAGGTTCTTAGAAATTCCAGCCTAATCCAGTGATCCGTTCAACTCTAACTCGGTCAATCACCTAGGACCGTCTGACTATCTAAATCATGACAGTGTTATAAAAATTCCGTCTAAACGCTGCTCAGGTGGTCACCTAGCTCAATTTTTAAAACACTGCTTTTTAGTAACAAAATCACATATGTTAGTATTTGTTTTACAGCGATTCTATATTAACACCAGGTTATTTGACACTCTTTTACACTTTACAATCTTCACCATTCATCTTTTGGTAGTTAGATCTCCACCATAAAATCAAAACAAGATGAATGATGGAGATTGCGTGATGTCAATGAATGTCAAATAACTAGTGTCTTTAGTCAAATTAATGGCAGTATAGATTTGGTCAAGTTTGTTTATGTTCTGGTTTAATTAGTATTAATCAAAGGATACACAGTGTTGATGATCAACTGCAGGGATATCTTTAAATGATTATAAAGTTGGAGATTTGAATAGCCTTTTATTTTCAACTTATTCACTGGTTAATTCAATTCAGAATTTATAAATATTACATATTTTCAAATTTACACAAATATATATATATATATATATATATATATGTATGTATGTATGTATGTAATATGCAGCTTTTTTGTTTTCAAATGTTTTATTGATTGTTAGCCAACAAATTAAGTTTTTGGGCATTTTTCTTTTTCTAAATGTTCATGTATAAACTAATTAATTTGATTGATGGACTAATACATCAACATCCTCTTAAAGAAGATTCAGCAAACTGGATTTTTTGAAACAATTTTATAGAAAGTGTTTGATGCATTTTGGTGTTCATTGATTTATAAGTGCACAGAGTATATGATATATGCTTTCCAATCTAGACAAGGGCATCGAAGTAGTAGATTCCAGACCTGAGAATTGCTCCTCGAAATTATCAAAATTAAATATCATATTAATGATTTTTCACATTCTATGAGAATTCCATCCCAAGATTTTCTTTAAAAGCAAATGGGGGGTATAATCAAAGTTTTGAAAACATCAACATTAATATAATGCCTGCCTTTTCTTTATTTTTCATAGTATATTAGATCAAAATTAATGAAAATCCATCCTTATTCATGCCACTAATGTTTTGTGATGCTAAAAATATGCATGCAGCCTTGTCTATATTTAGAGAAACATTAATTCAAATCAATTTATTGTCATATCTATTCTGAATCCTGATAGACTTGGCAAATATAAAAATTTCAAATGAAATTGAAAAATTCAAAGAAAACATTTGAAGTTGAATCAATCAATACATGACAAAAAGAAATAAAGTAAAGAAATGAAAACCTGTGGAAAGCACAAGAATTTCTGTAAATTAGACCTCGAGGAAGATAATCGTTATCATGATGAAAAGAAGACGAACAGTTGGGGTCCATCAAAGCTTCTTTAATCAAAGATCTAGTCATGGAAACAACTGCTTCTACCCTCTCCATTTTCGGATCCTGTTCCGGTGACAATATAAATCAACACGACCAGACGTTTAAACAACATATATGATCGAAGAAATTAAAAAAGAATGTAAAAAGGATACCATTGAGTGTTTAGAAGAAGACAGGGACAGATTGATAGGCCAATATGGCCATTGTGAAGAACTGTAAGTGACAATTAGAAGAAGAAGAAGAAGAAGAATGGAAGCTGGGACTGTGAGAATAAATGGATATTTAATCAACTGGATTTTCGTCATTTTGTTTCATTCTTTGTCTGTCTCTCTCTTTTTCAATGGGTTTGCCCGTTTTTTATGGGCTGTCTTTGTAATTTTGGTCTACTAATTGAATGCCTGCCTGCCTGCCTACCTGCTTGCTGTTTAAATCAACATAATTAGAAAACCTTGTGAAATTACCATTGATGAGCGTTCAAATATGGACACTTCCATATAAATTATTTCTCTACATTGTAAGTGGAATTTTATTGTGCACGTTCCAAATGGATAGACATTCTTGTGCCCCAAAAATCAACGACTTCACAAATTTTGCCATCAAAATTTAGCCTTTATTGATATGCAATGAAAAAAATTCTTTTAAAGAAATTCATAGAAATTTGTAAATAGATTTATAATTCGGATGACAACCTTGTCAAGCTTTCCCAAATTTTAAAATTTCATAATTTCATTACGGTAATTCTTTTACTATTTACTTAAATTTTGTCGAATTAATGTAATTGTGCAATATTTTAATTATAGTTCTGTTATTGTTTACTTACATTATCTTACATTGATTTGTTTGTGTCATAGTTATGTATATCTTAATTAACTTGTTAAACTATATGAAAACCACAATTAAATTATAGAATATCTTGTGTTTTTCATGTACGTTATTGTTATTTTTATAGTTTACTTAAATTCTATAAAATTGATGTAATTGGTATGTAGTTTTATTATAGTTTACATATATTATGTTACATGGTGTAATTTTTTTATAGTTATATGTATTTAGTTAACCTTTCTTTCTTCTTCCATGAAAAGTATAACAGAATTACAGAAAAATCTAAAAACAACATTTATTAGTCTTTTTATTATATATCATCACAAAACTAGTTTAAAGATTAAAACAAGATGAAAAAACTTTAAAACTAGGCCATATTCTCTTCACCTTCAATTTGGTTCAGTTCAGTTCAGTTAAGTTCAGTTCAGCTCAGGTCCATTAAATTTAGTTAAGTTCAGTTCAATTAAGGTCAAGAAGGAGTAGAAGGCCATTTATATATTTGCGAAGTTCCTATAAAGATGGGAAATGCCCTACTTTTGAGTGCGGTTTGAGCTATTGATTTACGTAATTGGAAGTAACCAATTAGGTTTACAACGAAACCTAGAAATCGATCACTGAACCAATTTGAGTGAATCAGGCTTTAATGAGTTCGAATATGCTATGTCAAGCAATTCCACTTTCTCGTTCCGAAAAATGCATTGTTGGAACTGGATTGGAACTCCAAGTGGCCCTAGATTCAGGGGTTCCTGCTATAGCCGAACACGATGGAAAGATAATTTATACTGAGATTGACAAGATCGAACATTTGGCGATCTCAGATGTGTCAATATCAATGGTGGCTCATTCTTTCAATGAATCATTTCTTTCGGACGGGAGTCTGACTCATAGTGATCATTTATCAAAGAATGACTCTGGTTATCAAATGATTGATGAGCCGGGAGCAATTTATTTAGGATACTTAGTTGACATGCATGAGAAGGAAAGGCTTTTTCCCTTTCTTTTAAGCTTTGGATAAAGCGCAAGTTAATAATAAGAAAGAAGCAAAGCTTGCATGATGAAGCTCGCCGCGGTCAGGGGCACGCGAAGCTAACAAAGTCAACTTGTCATTCACTTTCACTCGGAATGGATGCAGTTCCAAAGTAAGGTCGGCAGGTTCTTCACTTCCAAGACTTAGCTAAGGCCTTCAATCCGGATAAGGGCATGTTTCAAGCTCAAATAACTGAAAGAAACGAAACCAATTGGTTATTCATCAAAGTTTCGTGTATTCAATGACCAAAACTAGACAAGGATATACAGCCCGGAGACGTAGAACAAAAATTAATTTTTTTCATATCAAACTTTCGCGAGGCTCATTCAAGGCTTAGTCAGGGGTGATCTATGCATAGTCATTCCAGGTCCACTCATGTTGGAGATAGTTGTTATAAAATTGATAGAACCTAAAATGGATGAAATACCAGATAGATGAAGACTAAAAATTGCTGAATCAACTGCTCCTCTAGAATGGCTGGTAATACCACTTAAGGGCGGATAGACCGTCCAACCAGTGCCGCTACCCACTTCAACACCCGCTTGGATTACATCTAGACAACTAGAAGCGGGGCGACGAGCAATTACACGAAATGCACGCCGCAACAGAAAAATATGGTGCATGCTACAAAGAAAGCAAAGAGGGATGCCCTTCCTTGGCAGTGCCCCGTATTAGTAATGAACCTGTTCATAGATGATAATATGCTCCAAGCGACATAGCCCTCAGCTGTAGCTTCCTTAAATGGCCCAGCATACAGCCCTGCATTGCTCAACTCACAACAAGACCTCTAAAACACATATTACATTTTGTCCTTGCTGATTTAGAATTGTATCTGTGGCTACTGCTGTTTTCACCAAGTAACGAGAGGAGAATCACTTGTTCCTTGAATAGTTCTTTTCAAAAAAATTTCATGGTTCATATGGTTATTAAAACTCTAAGAAGGAATAACCGAATTGAATTCATGAATTTACCTAAGTCGGTAAAAATATTTATTCTTTGTTGGAGCTTGCCCGATTCTTGTCATTAGATCTATCTTCTTGGAGAAAGACAATGACTTGCACAACAAACCTGGTAAATATCTAACTTTGGTATTTTTCAATGCCTTTTCAGAGGTCTATTAAGTTCAGTTCAGGTTTTTAAATTTTAATTTTAATAATGATTTTTCTAATTAATCTGTAATAAAAATTAATAGTAATAATAATAAAAAGAAGAACAATGATAAAAATATTAATATACAAAAATAATTATTATTTAATGTAGTTAATATTGCTTATAAATATAGTAAAAATAATTTTTAAATAGTGATAATTACTAGTGTTATTGATATAATAATAGTATTAATGTAATTATAATATAATAATATTTTTAATTATAATCATAGTATTAATTAATTAAAAAATGTGATATGGGATAATAAAATAAAAATATTTATTAAGTAAAACACACGTTTTTGTAATCGAATAATAAGTGATAATTTGAATCCAAACTACAATATATTATAATAATTATTACTAGTTCACGTGTAATTGTAACAATAATTATTATTTGAATAACAAAATTTTAAATAAATGAATGTATGTATTACAACAATTTTTATTATTAATGGTATCAAAATTGTTTTATTAATTATTTTATAAAGGTAGTTATTAATAATATTATTTGAAATAATTATTAATAATTTATTTATTTTTATATTTATTGGGTTTTACTATTATTTTAATAATTAATATATTTATTATTAAGTTCAATTAAGTTCAGGTTCATCAAGTTCAGTTTAGTTAAGCTCAGTTAAGTAAAGTTCAGTTCAGTTAAGTTTAGTTCAGGTCCATTAAGTTCAGTTCAGTTCAGATTTTAGAAGTTGAAGAGAACAGGGCCTAAACCTGGAAATAATAAATGGTTTGAGAATTGATCGAAGAAAAAGAAAATTAAGAGAAGGTTGGAATCATTTTGGTACTTGTTGACAGTGTTTTAAAAAGCGCTAAGTACTAGTCGAGCGATCAAAGGTGAATCGGGGTCAAGGCGGGGATTAATCGGGGCCTAGGCGGATTTAGGCGTTAGTCAGTAGAGTTTAGACGCTAGACGTAACCAGCCGACGATCCTCAAAATAGCACCTAGGCGAGACTTAGGCGGAACTAGACTGTGATTTTTAAAACAGTGCTTGTTGATAATTGAAATTCCATGTATCATAAATGTATACTGCCTAAAGAATTAGCTTTAATGGGCCAAGGATGGCTTAGTTTGAGCTCAAACTAAAAAGCCTTTATATGAGTTGACGGTTCGTTCCCGCCAAAAAGTGTGATGCATGAAACTACTTCATCAGTTCTGCCTTCACCTTTCGCCACGTGTGTATTTGGACCACCTTCATCTGCCACGTAATCCCACCTTTCAAAATCTTCCGCTTATGTCGTTACTGTTCCAAATTCATGTTCTGCTTGCTCAAAGTTCCCTTCTTTTTCTTCTTTATCATCTCTTAACTCATCTGCTTCAGTTTCTAATTTCAATACTTCACAAGCAAACAAAGCTATGAGGGTTCCTGTTGGATTTCTTGCCACCTTTTGGAGTTTCATTCGCTTTTTTCCATTCTTCTTCTTGCTTCTGATATTGGGTCTTGTTAAAGGTATATTATATATGCACATCATCTGTTTGTTTTTATGCTTAAATGAGCTTATGCCTTTTTATCACTAAAGTTCTCTTTTTTTTCTTCCACAGCTGCAATTATTTTTCCATTTGCAGTATCTATTATTGTGATTGGTAACTCGTCAGTTATTACTGGGCTTTGGGTTGCTCATTTTGTCTGGACTTTTTATTGTGTAGGAAGGTATATATGTTTTTTGGTTGCTTTCTTGATTGATTTTCACCCTGTGGTTCTTTATAGTTTATATTATTCGTTTTCCTCGTTGTAGAACTAGGAGGATTGGGTTGGTTCTGAAGATTGTGGTGCTCTTACTTTTGCCTTTGCCGTTGGTTCTGTGGCCAGTCATTGGAATTATAGGAAGTATTTTAGGTGGAATTGGATATGGCTTCTTTAATCCTCTTATTGCTACCTTTGAGGCTGTTGGGGAGAGTGTTAAGGACAAATTCTACCATTGTTTTTTTGTAAGTTCTCATTTTTCTTGTGCAACTAGTCTGCAATTTAGTACGAGCTTTTTTATTGTTAAATTGGTAACAGGATGGCTGTGAATCCACCATCAGAGGAAGCTGCACAGTAGTTAGAGATCTTACTGATTTCTGCTTCCATTCCTACTTCTCTTACATGGATGGACTAAGTGATAAAGTCCCAGAAGATGAGAAGCCCATGGATATAAAGTGAGCTTTTTTTTTCTCATTTCTGGCCTTCATAGGCATCATATGTTCTGGATTCCACATGAAGTAGTTCCCATATAGGTGAACTCCCAGTATGACATAGTACTGTTGCTTTAGTACTTTAGAATAATTTCACAATAAGTGTCGTTTTTCAAATATTTTGTTCATTTTTTTCAAATTAACAAAAGTCACAATTTTTATTATTTTAATTAATATGTTCTTTGTATTGACAAACAATTAAAAGTGTTATTTTGAAATTGAGGGTTGCTTATTTTTTTTAGCAAAAGTCAAAATATAGTGTTTAAATCATACCAAATCCGTAAACTAGAGGCTGGACTTGGAGAATCCAAGAAGTGTGGGTTGTGGGTTCAAACCCCTACCATCAACAAAATTGGTAAAAATGCCCCACATTTCTCAAAAAAAAAAATTGATCTAGTATAGGAGCTAAAATTGTCATTTCCCTCTTTATGCATTCGCAAAGCTTGGAGATAGTTTCATTCATCTTTCCTTAATTCGAATGTAGGTTGTTGAAATTGCCAAGTTGTTTGTTGGTGATCCTGATAGCAGTACCCGTAGATATGCTGCTTATTACTGCAGTTGCATTGTGGAAAAGCCCATATATGCTTTTCAGAGGATGGAAGAGACTATTAGAAGACTTGATTGGCAGGGAAGGTCCATTCTTGGAGACTGTTTGTGTTCCATTTGCTGCTCTAGCCATCATTCTGTGGCCTTTAGCAGTTGTAGCATCTGTAATCGGCGCTATCATTTCCAGCTTTTTCCTTGGACTTTACAGTGCAGTAATAGTCCAACAGGAAGACTCTCTCAAGATGGGACTTGCCTACATTATAGCAGTGGTTTCTGAATTCGATGAATATGTGAACGATCTACTCTACTTGAGTGAAGGATCAAAACTGCCGAGGTAGATTGTCTGCTTTGATCATAGTTGTCAAATCAGATTCGAATCTAGAATTAAAATCTCAATTTTGTGAATCATGAATCGAGAATCGAATCGAATCGTATGATTCGGGTCAAATTCATAAAATTATATATATGCATAAAATATTCAACATGTTCAGCATGTTTAACTTCTGATTTTCTCTTCTTTTCACTTCTGATTTTAAAAGATGCATCACTTTTGTTATTCTGTTTGTTGGTAACTAAAAATGAACAAGTTCAAGCCGCATTCAACTAATTATGGTAAGATTTTGGAGCTGTGAGTGTCCTAATTAGTACAGGATCGTATCAATGCTGGTAAATGGAGATGAAAAGACGCCTCATTTTTTTTCTTACTTTCAGCAAGTGAAACAACCGAATTGACTGAATCGCCCAATTCGTCCGATTCTGAGCCAATTAATAGCTCATTTCAATTCACCCTATAGATTTGAATTTATTAAGGGCTGAATCGAACCGAATCGTACGATTCGAATCGGAGAATCATACTTTTTGATGACTGTGGCTTTGATTGTTTTTGGTTCGTTTGGTAAATGCATACGATATGTCTGCTGTTTTTAACCTTTTGAACATGTGTGTGACAGCCAGGCCTAAATATCGAAGAAACATGGATCTCAAAACAGAAGAAAGTAATAACGGTTCCTCGAAGACCAGAAGAGAAAACTCAATGGAAGCCAAACTATCATCAGAAAGATCTAGAACATCGAAGTGGGCCGTTCAACAATATAAACCAGTACATGTATGAATTTTCTTTAATCATATGTCTTTGTATAATGTGTCGGTTGATTAAGTTTCGAATTGCACAGGTGCGGGACTGGTTATTTAAATCTTCAGAGGAGAATGGTAGGAAACTCCTTCAGGAAGGCATATTAAACACCAAGGACATTGAAGATTGCCTTGTTAAGGGTAATTTCAACAAGTTAGATGTCAAACTTCCAGCTTGTTCCCTTATACAGTGTCTGCTAGTTTCTGCGAAAACCGACTCATCTGGCTTGGTGATCTGTAGGTATTTTCAGTATTTTTTCTCTTTATGCGGAATTTTTCTCTAATTCATATTGTAATCGCTTTAAATGAATTGTGCAGCTGAAAATGCAGAGCTGACTAGGTCTAATGCACCAAGAGATAAACTGTTTGACTGGCTAATTGGACCGCTATTGATCATGAAAGAGCAAATAAAGAAAATGGAGTTGGATGAAAATGAAGAGAAGAGCCTTAAAGGTTTAATTATAAGGGGCAAAAACAAAATCCCAGAAGAGTGGGATGACACTGACTTTCCATCCAAAGACAATGTCAGAAGGGGACAGCTGCAAGGCTTAATAAGAAGGTGCGTTACATCAAACAAGATAGTTGAATGACTAAAGTTTGGTCTTATGTTCTTCTATAGTATCACTTTGATTTGTTAGAATATTATGGTTGAGAGTAGGGATGAACAAAATCCGAACCGAAAACTAATATACTTGAAAATAATAACCGTTTGGTTCGGTTATAACCGAATTTTCATAAATCTATAATATACAAATAATTTATTATACATATTTATGAGAAAGATTGTTATTTTGATATGAGCTGAAGTTGTGCCTTTTATGTGTGCCTTTAAAATTTACTTTTTTCAGCTTGTCTTCAATCTTTGATTCAACTTATTCATTTCTGCAACAATTTTCCTTAGTGTTTTTGGGTCCAACTCATATGAGGTGTCCTTATCCTTGTAGGACATGGTTAATACAGATTGAACTTGAAAGACTTAATGTTTTCGAAGATTAATAAAATTTCAGATTTGCAGGAAGATTGATATAGTTTTAATTTTTTAAAAGTCTAATGCATGGTTTTGGTATTTATCATATAAATTTGATATTTCAATTGAATCTCGTCAATTCTAATAAAAACAAAACGAAAAATCAACAGCACAAAATGAAATAATTTTACTATCTATTAATTATAAATACAAGATCAAACGAAGTGATAGTAAATAATGATGATCGAGTAGTTAAAAAAGATAGTGTGACATTGATAAAAAGAATGTGTAAAATAAGAAAGTAAAATAGTGTTCACATTAGTTTGTGTTTATATATAAACCAAAAATTTATAAACAAAATTTATTAGTTATACATTCGGTTCGGTTATACTTCGGTTTTTATTACAAAATTTCGGTTTTTATTACAAAAACCAAAACCAACCGAAAATCGAAATATTATATTTTTAAAAATCAAAACCGAACTGAAATGAATTTAGTTCGGTTCGGTTTGGTTTTCAGTTTCAGTTCAGTTCTGCACACCCTAGTTGAGAGTGATTAAGCATTTTCTTTGGTACAGGTTGGAAGGGATTGTAACAATGATGACCCGCATACCAACTTTTCGTCGGCGCTTCATGAACTTGGTGAAGTTGTTGTATTTAGATGCCATTCAGGCAAACGGTTCATCTGATCAGATTGGAAGAGTATTGAAATCGAAACGTTCAGGCAAATTTCTGATGACGGATGGAAACCGAAAAGGTAGAAATAGAGGAGATGAAAATGAGGAACCAAACAAGGCATTTGAATCTGAGGTGTAGTCTTCTTTCAAATTTGTTATATTTCAACATTACTCTGCTTTCTTTTTTTTCTGTAGCATATATCAAAAATCTGGTTTCACGATTGTAGTTCCCCTGTAATCTTACGTCGACCTGACATTAGATCATATGAATATATTATATACTATGTATAGACTGGTGAATTGATTGCAAATTGGAGTGACATTGTGACAAAAGGATAGACAAATTAACTGTATTTATTAAAAATGAAAAAATGGCAGGTTAACCCATACCTTGTGTTTCGTCTCATCCTTTTCCTTGTGGCCACTAGATAGAAATTTTCTCCTTTACCAACTAGCTCTCCTCTGCATTATTCAATCAAACAAAAGAAAAAAAATCAAATTTGAAAAAACTAAAAGTAAATTTCTGTTATATTCCTGCAAATTCTTTGCTGTTTCCATGCTCAACATTACAGGCATTTGCAGGTAATATGCAAGTTTCTCTACATTTCAGGATAAACAGGAAATATATTGTTAGTGCAACATTGGATATGTTAGTTAATAGTAACTTACATATGATATGTTGCTTTTGGAGATGAAAATATAGTTTTCGATTTTATGAGTGCATGTCAATACCGCATCAATCGAGAGCCATGTCTGTAGGAGCTCAAATCGGTAGAAAAAACAGCAGAAGATCCTTTGACAAGTAAAAGCCCCCGGCAGAGTACCGTTACCTGCATTTATCAGGCGGATATTTCCAGACGTTGGTGTAAAGTAACAGTTTTGTGGTGCAAAAACCTGATAAACCACTCTCTCAATCTCATCTTTAATAATCCGGAAGGCGTTAACATTTTTAAAAGTTGCAAGATTGACCTAAAGCCTTGGCTTTTATGGAGCAAAAAGGGAAACAAATCCTTCGATCTCGAAGGCTGCCAAGTCGACATCCATTGGGATCTTCGTTCTGCTAGATGAATTACACATGGGATTTAATTCTTTCTGTTGTTGTTGACTCAAAATATCGTCACCTTTACAGTTGTTTTGATAGAACTTGACATTATGTACATTAGCTTTAGTTTAGAATTGTTCTCTAACTAGTTGATTTATATCAGACTAAGTTGACTTATACTGATATTTACAGCAACAGAAAACAATGTTTCGATCGAGTTCATGAATCCATTGGTTTGAACAGCTTCCGTTATTTACGTTTCCGTATACCTTGAACCAACAGGATAAGTACTGTGTTGTTCTGATGGAACTTAGCATCAAACACATTAGTTCAGTAGTTTATTTGGTATTTTCTAATGAAAATGGTTTCTTGATACTGGCGCATTAGACAGACTAATTGCTTGATTTTACTAGACTATAGTTTAAGATACATAGTAATAGAATATCGAACTTAGAAAGTACTTGAATAAAAAAATGACATATTTAAAAAGTCAAACCAGCACACGACGTCCAAGTAAATTGGTGCAGTTTTATCAAGTTCATGAGCTTTCAGGAGCATGTGAAAGTTAAGGACAACAATTGGCAAAATTTGCGAGGGAAAAATATTAAAAGAATGTATCATTGTTTAACAGACTTTAGTACTGCAATGCTTTGTAGTTGTATGATGGTACATGGATAAAGTCAGTAACCATAGAAAAGCCCTAGTATTATAACATACTTTAGTGACTCGAGCAAAACTTACTCTTAACAAGATCTTGGTATAAACGAAATGTTAAGAAAATATATCTTTTAGAAATATTGTGGAATTTTTTATTTTCCTAGCATTTACTATTGTGATGAAGAAGACATCTAATAACTAATTGTTCTTCAAATAAAACTACAAATACAAGTAACTATGAATTCTGTTGACTGTTACATATTGACTTCAACTTAAATTCAATCTTATATCTAAAATTTAAAATATTAGTACCTTAAACTAGCAGTCAACAAAAAGACAGCGTATAAAAAAATAACAACGTACCATCAGCTTCTCTTTTTTCCTGCTAACTCTCGAGTTAATAAAATTGCACCAATTTACCCTGGATGCCATCTTATTTGAAAAGATAATAATCAATAAAATAACATACTTAAAAATCAAACCAACCAATTAAATAGAAGGCTTACAAAGCCGAAAGGATGCATTTTTAAAATTTAATGGAAGAATCCGGAAGTTTGCAAAATAAAACAATTGGTGGGTGCTAATGGTTAAAAAAAAGTTGATCGAGTAGACCACTTCTTCCCCAAGGTCGCAGGTCCTGTATCGCAAAATCGCTGCTATAACCATTTTGCCAAATCAATTCCGCTGAAAGCTTGAAGGCAACTATGAAGGTGGCTCCAACGGTTTTACTCCTTTTCAAAGATTCCGATGGTTTCTCTTTCGCCATAGCTAATGCTCTCCACCCTCCACCAAACTCCTCTTTTCGCCGTTTGTAAGTCCAATCATTCCTTCTTCCCCTCACTTTTTCTCCATTTTCATGCTTTTCTTTCCTTTTTTGTGCTTAACAGAGAAGAGCCATTGGAGTTACCGTTGGATCAATATGGAATCAAAGATCTTAAAGCGGTTGGAAATTTTGTTCATTTCACCGACACTGATGGCAATTACCAGGTACTGTATGTTTTTATTCAACAAGTTTCTGTGAGAAAATTGGGCGTTTTAGGATTTTCTGTGTATCTTTGTTTTAGGTCTATCTATCATCTACTAGATGATGATGCTCCATATTGAGCAGCTCTTGAATGTTTGTTGTTGGATATATTTGTTTTTAAGGGTTACACTTCAATTTATCAAGTAGACCTAGGGATGGAGATCGTACAAGTGGTTGATAGAGCTTATTTCGGCCATATAAGCATTGAGTTTATTTGCTTTATTATTCTTGTACCCTAATTGCTTGCCTCATTTTTTCTTCAACACAAGTATTATGCTTTTAGCTTGAGGAAGAAATATAGGTTGCTCGGTTTGCCCAGGACCAAAAAGCTCAGTCTGGGATGCAGATGAGTTTGAATCACTTTGAACATTATCTTTTGGAAAGATATTGGTCATCGAGCAGGATCCACTAGAACGATGCAATATTGTCCTCGCAATTTGTTTTTTGCTCAACGGAGCATCTTTGTTTTTCTCTTAATACCTAAAGGCGAATCATGTACTTTTGCAGCATGGGCCATTTTGTGCTGTTGCACTTCTAGTTCTGAGTATTGCGCAGGCATTTGGACTTCGAGTTTGTCAAACATAATACAGCTCAGCTCATACAGTTGGAGTATTTTTCTCCAGCAGACTATATTTAGGACCAAAACTTTTTCTATCTGCCATTGTTATATCACTTCAATTTATATCCATATCTTCTTCCACTTCAGATTGGTTTTTCTTTTCTGTCTTCCATGCTGCTTCAAATATCAGTTTTTATAATATGGATATCACGCATGACCATTTTGAATCTATCAACATGCTTGCGAAAGTACTGTATTCATGTTCCAGAATTTCTCTACAGGTGTCAGTATTGATTTTGGAGAAACATGAGCCTCCTACCTTAGTTTGTGCTCTAACCAAAGTCTTGACTGAAATAAAAGATGCTTTATCAGCGGTACCAACACTGATAGTTCCGTTCGTTGGAATGTCATCAAAACTCAAATGGGATAGCAAAACCCTAATACAAAATGATGCCAAAGTATCACATTACAGTGTTCAAATAGGTCCAGAGTCAGAGATAAGTAGGGCAATTGCTACGAGAACACAAAAAGCACCAGCTTCTCTGCAAATTTATTATGAACCCTTAGCCTGCTTTCTGCAGTTGGTCCGTGTCTTGAACTTGCCAACAGCAATTATTATAGGGAAAAGAGGTCAGGGCCTTTTAGATAAAGCTGCTGATGAAGAGCTAGAGGTATATCTCGAGTCTTGAATCTCCTCTAGCATTAAAGTTTAACTTTCAGTTTATAGTTTGTGCTGCCAGAATTGTGAAACATTTGAGTTTAATATAGAAGCGTATTATCAATGTTAATTCTGCAGATACTGTATGAGATGGGAGAACTTCTTGAAAACACTATCTCTTTGTCCTTCTTGAGGGAAAAAGTCACTTGGACTCCAGAAAACACAACAAAGGTTAGTAAGGAGCCGTGGCGGGCATTGTATGGTTGATTTAGATGTTCGAATTTTACAAGTGGATGATTTACATAAAATGTGGTGGAACTGATTGGAAAGATTTGTGAATCCATCTTCTGCACTTTGCTGTGAAACTTTATCTTGAAAGCATTACTACTGCTAAGTCAATTTCACAAAGATTTTGGGATTCTTGTTATAATTGCTGGTATTGTAGGAACTAAGCTTTTAGGCATTTGATGTTCAATGAATCTATCAGATTTGTTAATGTGACATGTTAAGAGTATCTCTAGCTCCAAACTACTTCAATTCAAAGAAACTGGATTAACATTTCAACTGGAATTTCAAAAACAATGAGTTTGATTTGTATGCATAAATTTTTTTATTATTGTGTTTATGGTAAAATGAATTATCAAACCACTAACATAGTATATCACAAATGATGAAAATTTATGAAGCCAGTTTATGTGCAAGTAAGATTTTGCATTTTATATTCTTATGTGGAAAATATACCATGGTAATGATAGTAAGTTTTCCAAAGCATAGTATCATTCATCTTTGATACATTTATCACTTAGATCATTTCTTTATTTTAAATTGGGTAAATAATTGTTTTAAAAAATTAATTTATATCTTCCTATATTTTTTGTTTTTGGATTATAATCTTTCTATACTTCTATTATTTTCATTTATATTGTTACCCTCAATATGGTATTAATTTATTATTTTGTTAATATATATATAACAAAACTATCATTAATTGTGATGTTTTTATCCAGGGGCGGCCGCAGGGAGGGGCTAACCCCAATTGCCAGAATCGTTCCTCCCTACTGTCGTTTGCCCCTTTCCAAACTTTTTGAAGCTTTATTTTATGGCAGTTTCAGAAATTTGAACGAAGAAGAAGGGGCAAAGTTGATTGTGTAACTGGTGGGCTAGGGTTATACTCTGGGTTTTAGTTAATAAAAAAGTTATTTTTCACGGAATATGAAAAAATAGTTTACTAATTGTAAGAATCTCTAACTATTAGATTTAATGGTAATTTTATCTACCCTTGTTAACAACAACCTTCTCCCTTAATTAATTTGAATTTCTTAACTTAAAACAATCATATCTCTTAAACCGTTAATTTTTTCAAAACAATTCGTTAAAAAATTTTGTTCGTTTCATTTTTATCTTTAAAATAAGATCAACTCGATATACTTTTAACAAAAAAAATTGAAAGTTAAAATTGGTATAATTCATATTATACGAGTTTGCTTTTTGGTATAATTTTTATTATACCAGATTTCTTTATACCTAGTTTTTTAAGGTGATATAATGAGTGTTTTCTAAAAAAAGTGATATAATGCGTATTACGGGAGTTAGCGATTTAGTATGATATTCATTATACCAGTTTTTTTGTATAAAGAAATCTGGTATAATGAACATTATACCAAAATGCAAACTGTTATAATATGAGTTATAAATTTTTATCAAAAGTATATCGAGTTGGATCTTGTTGTAAAAATAAAAATGAAACGAACAAAATGTTCTAAAGAATCGTTTCGAAAAAATTAACGATTTGAGAGACATGATCATTTTAAGTTAAGATATTTAAATTAATTAAGAGAGAAGAATTGTAATGTATGTATAAGTTTAAATAAGAAATGTAATAAGATAAAATTACTAATTTACAATCTTTAAAATAAAATTACAATTAAATCTAATTATTATCACTCCTTACTGTTCCCCTAAAAAAAAGGGATTTTATATCTTTACAGTATAAAGATAAAATAAATTATTTTTTGAAAGCCCAAAATATAAATATAATATTTTTCTTATACGGTCTTAAGGTTTCTCCTTTTCCCTTTCAACTTAAACCCTCTTTCTTTTTCATATGTCGTCTACTCTCCTCTGCCTCCTACTTCAGCCTTCTCCTCTCCTTTGCCACCATATCTAGACTTCGCTTCTGATCTCGTGGTCGCCGTTGCTAGTCTTGCAGTCACGCTGCTCCTCTAATCACCGCGATGCTCTTCCTTTTATCGTCACTCCTCTTATCGTCATTACTCCTCCTTCGCCGCACTACTCCCCCTACATTCATTGTGACGCTCCTACAGCCTCTTCCTCAATTAAGTTTCAACCTCAATCTCCTTCTTCCTTCTGATTTCCATTTTCAACTCTCAACCTCATCTAAATCTAAAGGTTCATTGTTTGATGTTGTTCCTATATCGATTGATATGCATGATTTGAATGAATTTGTTTTTGCTTGATTTGGATATAGAATTCATATATCTTCCAATTATCTCCATTAAGCGGCATAATCCTACAACCACTGTTTCAGGAAGTTCTGTAACTGAAATGGAGAATAAGCATACTTAGGCTTGCAAGGAAGTTCAAAGAAGTAAGCAATTGAGATTTAGTTTCGGTTATTCCTTGGAAAATTGAATTACCTCTGCCACTTAGGGTTGGACTAGATTCGAACCAAAGAAGCTATGGTAAATCTTAATTAGATTATCTTAATATGTTATCTTATTATATTGAATCGGTGATTGATTTTCCTTGGTTTGATTTTGAGTTGATGGTAAATCCCTAGAATGTAATTAGAATCTGGTTTTTTCTTGTTTGAGTTAATGGTAATTTGATTAGAATCTGATTTATATTGGTTTTTGTTTTATAAGTTTAGGTATTCTGGAAACTGAACAAAATCATTGAATTATTTGTATGCTACCTTTTACTCATTGCACATATTTGAGTGGAGAAAGGCGCACTATTTCAACTACCAATGATTTTTTTATATGAAAAACGGAAAGCATATATTGAGTAGCAAAATTTATGGTTTATGGTTTAAAGTCAAGATAGTGTGATACTATACTTTACATTTATCTGACAAGTGCATATAAAATTAAAGTTAGCTTGGTGTTTTTCATTCTTTTTTACAGTGAATGTGAAGCATTGGTCGAATAATAACATCTTTAAACTTACTGGTTTAAAGCTTGGTGTAAATAAAATTGTGTGGAGTACTAAGAAGTTTCAAATAAAACTAATGTTTGGTCTTGTTTGTTTTTCTCATCTTGTGTACATTAGCAGAATATTGCTTTCCTTTTCAAAACAAGTTTTTTTATTGGTTTAATAGATATTATTGAATAAATTAGTTATTTTTTAATTATAAGATTGGATAAACAAATACTTTTGAATCCTTTCCAGGTTGAAGGACTCAATGAACTTGGAAATGCACAACAATCTTATACTAGAGCCTGAAACAACATGAAGAACCTCAACTAGGAAAAAACTTGGAAGAAC
>CATIWQ010406634.1:0-16942 GCA_949673415.1 Euphorbia schlechtendalii | reverse complement strand
TTTGGAAAGTTTGATCTCAAGGCATTTTTAGGTAACCTAGGATGCTAAAAACACTCTTAGTGGTTGCATTTTATGCTCCATACCACTCTCCCCTTTTTTTAGTGGTTGCATTTTATGCTCCATACCACTTTCTCTCATTTTTTTAATATTAGGCATAGGTTTTTGAAGTACAGATTTGTACTTTGCACCCATTTTTCGTGCTATGCTACTTTTTCTTTTTTCACTCATTGAATGGTTGCAGTTTCTTCTTTGAACCATTCCTCACCTTTTGCATAACTCATTGGTTATCCTCTCTTTCTTTTGATTTTTATCTCTTAATACCCTCATCCTTTATTGATCACTTTCAAAGTATTATGGCTATAGTTTCCCTACACTTTAGACACACTCAATACTTATAGGATGTATTCGAGAATAGCATATAAAACTCATAGTAAGAACACTACTAGATATTACTCCACTACTAACTTATCGGTAGAATTAAATTAAAACTATAAAACTTATATTAATTCATGTTGCATTGAAATATATATCAAAACTGACTTGGAATGTTGCTTTTTGAATGTTACTCACAACTCATCCTTGCCAAATGCTAAATGTTGTGCTAAAACGCTCACACTCTCAACGTGTGGTCATAATCTAAACATTTTGTTCGAAATATGCACTAACATTAAACTTGAAATAACTAACACTCAAAATAACCTTAGAACAAATGTTAGTATAGTATAGGTATGGATAATGTATAAATAACTCAAAAATCAAGAAAAATTTTGAAATTCTTAATTTTTTTTAATTTAATTTAATTTTTTGGATTTTTGGGATTTTTTACAAATGCCCCCCACACTAAAGAAAACAATGTCCTCATTGTGGGTGACTTTATTAAAATCTAAAATTAAAAACAAACAACTAGTTTAAAAATTTGAGAAAGAAAAATAAAGAAAAAGTAAACCCTTTCTATTGAGAAGGAGAATCCAGAGGACTAGGAGTAAATTGACAACTTTGTTTTCTAAAGAGAGATAGTAATTTTTGAAGTATTGATTTATTACTTTTCTTTAGAATCTTTATGTCTTTCTTCATTACTCCAAGTTCCACTTGGCAATTGTCTAGCTTTTGTTGCATGCACGCCTTCCAATCTTCTGAAGCTTCTTCTTCTTCTTCTTCTTCTTTATCTTCTTCTTTGATAATCGGAGCCTTACTAGGATGACGTCTAGCAGTTAGATCAGATGGGCCAACAGAATAATCTTCATGAGTTGAGAATAACTTCTTGGTGCGGTTGGAATAGGATTAGAAGGAATATACACAATCGTTCTCTTGAAGAAATCCAGTATTCTTCAAGTAATTCCCATCCATATAACGAAAATACTCACCTAGTTATTGGACATAGGGGAGTTCGTTTCGCGCACCCAAGATGATAGCGGTTATAATTTCGGCCGCCCTAATCTTGTTCCTCATACTTGTAGAATTCTTCTTCATTATATCCCATATTATATCAATAAATTCTGCTTTTTGTTTATTCATCGCACAAGAAAGAACAAACAAATCTCTCTTTTGGACTTTAGTATTCTCTACTCGACAAGATACCAAAGTGGAAAGACATTTGTGTAGTAGAAGAATACACTCATCCTTAATAAGTTTATTTGGAGAATTTTTAGGGTTGAAGGTTCTCTTACCCGTTAAATTTGCCCAAAATCGATTCACTTGAAAACGTCATGCTCGATGTATTTTCGACTTCAAATCCGAACCAAGTACCCATCATCTCTCTTGTGACGGTGTAATATCTTCCTTGGTTGCGAAATTGAATCACCCTCTTCCTTTTATCTTCAAAATAGAATGTCACTAGACATTCTAAAATCTAATCACGGTTCTGTGGAAATCGCATTCCCACAAACGTTCTCAAACTAAGATTAGCAAGATACATCCCCATTTGTTCATGGAGGTTTAAAGTCTCCAAGAAAACCAAATCAAGAAAAATCATACCGTTGATTTCCAACTTATTCAAAACTTGGAATCTCATCCCTTCTTCATGTGTATGAATAGAAAAAGGATAGCTGTAATCTTGTTGGTAGTTTGGGAATTCTCTCCTATTGGCAGTTACCTTAACATGAGGCATATTGGTTTTTGGAAGTAAAGGTTTAAAGAAAGGTTTTTTTATTGTAGAAGATTAAAGATGAAAGAATCAGAACTTTTGTAAGCTTTGTAGAAGGTTGTGGTGGCTATGGATTCAATATAGACCTTTATATAGAGTTCTAATTGGTTATTGATTTGCCAAAATAGTCAATATAGCCATTTTTCCTTCAAACTAGCCGTTAATGGCAGTTTCAGCCATCTGTCGCGTGTTAAATCATGATTTATAATGGTAATATTCTGTACAGTCATGATCACGAAGGCTTATCACGATCGTGACTTTCTTCATGACAGAAATAAAAAGTTTCACTGTATAATGTCACGGGGCGCGATCTATAGTCATAGTCACGAATCACATGTCGTGATCATGAATAATGATTTATAACTTTCTGTTTATGAAGAGTAACAAGTCGCGACCATGAATGGGTGTCATGATCGTGACATGTCTTTTTCCTCATGTTTCTTCTTCGTAACTTTACCAATCTTTAACAACTTCGATCCTAAGCCAAATCTTTGTATTCCACACGTCTTTTTGCACCTTTTTCACACGTTAAATCTTTTATATGAAGTATAAAATGACTCTAAACCATATCATTTTATGATTGAAAATTTCATGATAATAAGTGGAATTATACACTTATCATGTCTTACTTTAACTTTTCTTTGAGGTTGGACTTTGTATATATTCCTATGACAGTTCATTAGTAAAAATAACATACATACATAGCAAAATAGGAATTTAAGAAGCTCTTAGCTTGAATAAGCAAAACTTGTAATTTTCATTAATAGACACAAATTCTTAGTCAGTACATAGTTTGTGTTTTGAACTAGGTGATTACATTTTCAAGCCCTATTACAAGTCTAGCCTGAATCTATTTGCACGATTGAGAGGAAGATGGCTGTCCAAATCTTTTGGGATGAGTAGTAAACGAAGTTCATTGATTTTTGTTGTTGTTGTTGTTGTTGAGGTTGAGCTTGATGCTAAGGACGCTTTGGCTAATAATACTTGTTCAAATTTGCAGTTTTGAGTGTATCTTCAGCTACTTTCTCCCCCTTTATTATCTGCTTTTTTACAATTTACTTAAGACAAACATTAAAGGAGTCTAAAGTATATTGAAAATCCTCCTGCTTTCCAATTATCAACGGAGAAATCTCTTGCTCCAGCATCTCTTTTCCCTTAGTTGTGAGGAAATCTTAGTCATTCAGCTTGGTGAGAAGCAAGTGATGGAACCTAGGAAGGTGTGCAATCTGGTCGAACCTTTGGCAAGCAAAATGTTGAAAGCACTATAACAAAGCTTGAAATCTAAGGCAAATAATGCAATCTTTAGCTTCGCTCCATGTCAAGGATCCTAGGGAATATTGATGACATAGATCTCACGGTGAAGTTAATAACCTTTGTTTCACAATTGTCACTAGTTGATTCACATTAATCTGTATATCTTTAATTTTTCCTTTGAGTATATTTAACTTTTTATGCACTGAGAGACCATTTTCCGGGTCTAGAGACTTAGTGGGCTCTGGGAAAATGTTGCTCATAGCCTAAAAATTAGCCTTCTATGCATTCTTAATTGAGCGATCTATGTTGTCATTGACTTCCTTGCAAACAACACCAAGCTTATCAATAAGAGATTAAATGTTCGACACAGGCTTCTTATTAGCTTTCTTGGCCACCTCATCAATAGACTTTATTACTCGGTCAATCTTCTTAAAATAATTCACCATGAGCTTGGACATGCTCTCCATCAGCTTCAGTATGCTGTACCCAATGTCCTTTGTGACTTCGACCTCTTTTAGCACATTTTCAATCTTGCGGTTTATGCTCTTTTTCATCTTGGCTTGTTCTTCACCAAACTTATGAAACTATGTAGCTTGAGTTTCCATAGTGGTATTCAAGCTACTTAGCTTCTTAGCAGCAGTATCAACACTACCCTTTATCTTTCCTACTACCATGTTAGTGAGAGTAGTAGGTGTGGGATAAATGTAACAGATGCGTTAAGTTGAGCCATAGAATCAAATAAGCCGATTAAGATCAAAGCAGTCTTATCCACTAAGCTTTTGGCACTTTCTTACTCTAAGTGGTTGCAAATCACAAACAAACTACCTTTAATCTTCTCAAACTCTTCGAAGTAGATAGATTCAGAGCGTATGCTTGAGTGTTCATTGAGCTCAGGTAGCTTAGCCTTAGCATTCACGGATAAGTCTATCGATTCATGGGAAAGTAACAATTTACTTACTGCCTCATCCAACTCAGCATCAGACTTAAATGATGGGAATTTATTCCTTGCCAACTCTCTTATATAAGCCAAGATGGTTGAATAAGTCAATTCCTCTTTGATTGGCTCACTGCTGGAGGTAGGTACTTCATTGGCTATAAAATTTGCCTTAGTACCTTCCTCATTCACTTTTCCATGCTGAGTGGAGTTCTCAGTGTTAAGAACTTCTCTAATTATAGATATTAAAGAGGTGGAGGATGGGTTTGAAGAAATAGTTGGTTTAGAGGTTTGTACAATTGAAGAATTGGGGGTTAATTTAGGCTTTACAAGTGAAGAAATTATTACGGTTTGAGAAGGAGAAGGATGACGAGAAAAAGATTCTTGAGTTTGGTTAGGAGAGGAAGGAATATCTACTAAGGAATTTATAAAATTTGAGGGTTGATATTAAGGATTTAAATGTGTAGAAATTTCAGTAACTACATGAATAGAATTGAGGGATTTACAGGAATATAATGTTTTCAAGATTAACAAAAGAAATAGGGGAAGAATTTACGAGTACCTCTAGGTTAGCTGTTTGACCCAATGATGGGTCAGCTTGAGGTACTTCAGATTGAGTAGGGAGAGTGTCAGCCTTAGTGAAAGAAAGTGTGGGGATGATGGGATCAGGAAGAGCAGATTCTTCCTGATTAAGGGTTATTGTTTCTCCAACATTTTCATCGCTGCTCACCACTTGAACAATTTTCCTTAAAGGTTGGTTAGTAGTAGTGCATGTTGATCACTTCCTCAGCATGGGATGCAACGCTAGGATTGATGGTTTCAAAGTTTGATCAGTGTATAATTACACTTAATATCATTATAATTTTACACAATAAACACTATAGTTTAAGTCATTTTTATACTTGATATAAAAGATTTCACGTGGTATGTAGTTGTTTTTGATGCAAATGTAGATACTAGGTAAATCTTGGGAGTAAAATGATCTAAAGTGGAATTCTATGAAAAAAGAGTGAAAAAGGTGCAAAAAGATGCGTGGAACTTAAAGATTTGGCTTAGGATCCAAGCTGTCAAAGATCGGTGAAGTTACAAGAAGAATTCTGAAGAAAAATGCAATTCACGATCACGACAACCATTCGTGGTCACGATAACCATTCATGGTCGCGACAACCATTCGCGGTCGTGACTTGTTCTTCTTCAAAATAGAAGTCTGCCAATCAAAGATTCACGGTCATGACTTGTATATCGCGGTCATGACTTGGACAGTTTTTTGGTTTTATCTTCTTAACTAACAACTTCTAGATAAGCATGATCAATGGCCATCAACTACCAACGAAAAGACACTTATTAGAAGTCAACCAATCATGAAAAGGTGCTTAGCCATTGTGGATTAGATTGAAGCTTTTCAACCAATCACAATGAAGTGATGCAATCATTCACAAATGGATGCGACTCTTCGTATGGATAGATGCAACCCTTCGAACTCTATAAATAGGGTTCCAAACTTCACAAATTTCGTGCATCATAGTGCAGTGGATGTACCAAGAAGACTAGGGTTACATATAGTGTGTGTATAGATAGAGAATTTGCTACGTTCATAAGTGTTAGCGAGAAAATGTTTAAGTGATTTGAATTCTTATTTCAATAACTAGATTTCTCTATATTCAAGAGCGATTGTTGTATAAGTGCACTGGTAAATCACTTATCAATAAAAATTTTCATTCTTCAATATTTGTTTGTTCTATATTAACAAAGAATAACATCCTAGAGGAGGTTCTGTATGGGCCGAGATCGAATTAAAAGTAGACATAGGAATTGCGGGAATTGACGACTCTCATTAAAGAGTGGATACAGTTTTATCAACTTTAGCTTTCACTTACATACCTTACAACATTGCTTTGCTTTCTACTTTTACTTTCTATTTCGAATTTTATAATATGTCTATGTGTCATAATGCGTATTTCGTGTTAAGTCTTTTATATTAATCAAGTTATATGCTTTGGAATTAATTTTAAGAGTAGTTTTGAGGTTAACAATATCGTGTATAATTACTGGATTTGTGATATAACGTTGTTTAGTGAGCCAACATTTTTGGAATGGTAACTTGCTAAATGTGGCTATGTGAGAGTGACCCGTACTAAGCATAGTATTGATGTTGTCTAGGTTTTTATAATCATCTTAATTCGTTTGCGGTAGGTTTAGAAAAGTTATTTCATGTGTTGCTCTGCGGTAAATAATTGAACATCTGAATATTTAGAACCGAGTCTATTATATTAGTTTAGTGAATCATAACATCTTTGTTGAACTTGCATGTTTTCTCTGCTATCCTTATTTCGTAGGGAAAATCTATATATTTAGATTCTCTAATCTTTCATACCTATATTTACTCACTCTTCATTCTAACCCTCCTACCTAAAATATCAAATTTATTTTATTTTCTTTATTTTATCTTCCTTGTTGATCTTTAGAGCTAGTCCTTCCCTATGGGATCGATATCTTTTAAAACTATATTGCAACTGTATACGTGCAGTTATCATCATTTTTCTATTTTGATAAGGAGTATTGACAACACCTATATTTTACGTGAACAATTTTTTGGTACCGTTGATATATAACCAAATCTTGTAAACAAACTATTAAACTTATTAGTAGAAAAGTGGTGAACTGCTATGAATCTTAAACCCCTTGTAATAAAGAGGGAGTAAGGTTCCACTTCCTTAAAATAGGTGATAAGTGATAAGCTTAAGGCACCCCAATCTATCTGGTAGATAGCTGGGATACTTTCATACCACTTGATAACGCTACCTATGAGGCAGAATGGAACTAACTGTAATATCTTACTTCAAAAATTCTGTATTAGATTTTGAAATCATAAAATGCCTCGAGGAAGTGCATAAGGTAGGTATTGCCTATGTATTTCAACTCATCAGGAATGCCATCAAGGTTTAGCTAGGTGGAGGTTTAGAGGGGCATGTCCCTTATACCTCCAAGTAGGGTTTTCTCCTATTGTGTTGGTTCTTCGGTGAATATGGCTTTGATACGGAATTTAGAATCTTGTAATGTGGAGTGCTAAGAATTTTTTGATAAAAAATCATAAAATCTAGGTACTCTTGGGATATTCGTCTTAGGGCTACTTCGCAAAGACAAAGTAGATTTCAAGGACGAAGTGGATTCAATATAGTTCACATTTTGATTGGTTGAAGCAGGGTGTAACATATCACCACCTCCCTCCATATGAAAGAGTTGGAGAAGTGGTGCAGGAGGTATTGGGACGTTAAAAAAACCGTCCTCATCGTGAACAACGATGGCTAAAGGTGTTGAGGGTGGAGTGAGCGGGACATTTTCTCTCCTACCTTCTTCTAACCAAGTGAGCGTTAATACTAGAGTTTTTCTTAGGATATAATTTTTTTCTCTTCTAACACAAAGTAAAGTTCTTCCAATAACAAATCCATGTGGATGAAATCTGGTTTAGGGTTAATTGCCTAGGATTTTGACCCATCATCATTTGTATAGTAGGGAAGTGGCAGAGAAAAGGAGTCAGTGAAGTTGCTTTCCACGGCTCCCCAATCCCATGTTCTTGATGCAAGGAAATTCTAATATCAATTATCTTGACCTTCTAGGAACATTGAAAACATGATAGAATTCCCAAGCGCGGATATATTATATAGGCTAATTATCTCATGAACCACCAAGAAATTGTAATTGGTTCGAGTTGCCAGAGTACCGGTAATTGTTACCTTCCCGTCTAGCAACATTTAACATTCCCCTTGTACGAGATCACACACATATCTTCGTACATGCCTCATCCATTCCGGTTAGCCAAAGGCAAGGTTTGCTCTCACCGTGTAGTTAGTGGTCCATTTTATTATTATTATTCCCATCGATGTAGATGGCATTAATAGATATCTCTTACTTCTTGAAAACCTCTTTTAATTTTCTTTCAAATGGGGCCCATGGTTAGAGATCACATGTTTGGATGTCGAGATACAATTCCCAAGCTTCTTTCTCAAGGAAGAGTTCAATGAGTCCCACGTAGAGGCGTTCAAGGATATGGTGGAATTCCATTATCCAATAGAACTCTTCGAGGAAGTCATCCACATTTTCTTCTCTAGATAAAGGTTTTGTTCTTGAGATAGGGCTATTAATTTTCCCTAGTTCACCAATATGGTTGTATCCTCCCAAACTAGGTCAACATGTCTTCGAGGGGGTGTGGGATCATTGTTTCCAAAACTGTTATCACGGGCTTGGTTGTTTTCATCTCTAGAAGGGTCTAGGGAGGTAGCATTTATTCTCATCTTTGTGTTACCAAAAGCTTCTCTAAAATATCTTTTGAAAAGCATCCACCAATCTAATTGGTTAATAGGATAATTATTATACCATTCTATTGCAGGACCTTCGAAAAACAATGGGAAAATTACAAAAAGAACCCCATCTGGTATATGATGCTCTTCCACGAGGTCGTAAAAAACTTCCAATGAATTCATCCATGTTAGTATCACCAGAGTATTTCAACATTGGGTAGGCTATGAAACTCAGCCTTCCAAGTGATCTTAGCGCCAAGAGATCCTATGCTACTTGATTACATGGTATGCACAAAAATTCTAAATGTCTTTCAAAAGTTTAATGCATTCATTGGTTATGTATCCCTTGATTACATGGTATGCACAAAAATTCTCTTGATTCATAAAAGATGGTGGAACAAAGGGTTGGAGACTTTGCATGACTCCAAATTTGTGAAGTTTAGTGAAAATCTGGGCCAATTAGACCCACAAAGAGATTAATTACGTATGGAGTTGTTCTAGAGCAGTTGCTACCATCTCAACCTACTTGATAACTACGGGTGTTATCTTGGTGTAAGTGGTGATTGAGGTTTTAGTCAAGGCCTTCTCGTATGCCTTCTCATAGTTCCTAGGCTTAGAATAGTAAAATAATTCTTCTTTCCTACATTTGTTTTCCTCTGCATCTCTTTTGATCTTTTTGGCATACTCGACCACATCATCGTACGTATTAAACTTTTTCATGCACATTTCTTCACGGAATCAGGGGTTGGACCCTCCTTCCAGATTCACGATTGGGGCCTCCATTTTGGGAGCTCCATCTACTAATGCATGGGTTACCACCCACCTTTTATAGTATGTTTCAAAAGGTTTGTTTATTCCTTGGTCAATGGTTTCTAAGAGTTGAAGGGTGGTTTCTACCTTCACGTTGTATGCATAATTTTCTATAAAAAATGCGCACCAATACTTCTAACTAGATTTAACGTGGCTAGGTATTCTCATATACCAATTGGTGGTTGAGTCCCTTAAGTTGGTCTAGAAGAAGTTGACCATATGGGCTTCCAGAACACCTATATTAGTAATAACCTAAAGCTAACCTTCAAAGTGTGCCTCAGGGGATCTATTTCCACTGAACGATGGGATATATGGCAAAAGAAATTTGCTGGTAGAGTAGCCAAAAGAGTAAAGTTTTTACTATATGTATAACGGGTTATATTTAGCTTGGTGAGCTGCCTTAGTTTCAGTAGTATCTCTTCTAATTCCTTCTATTTTTTCTCCATTTTGGAGGGTTCTCCATTGCTCAAGACTCGATTCCCTTTGTCGGATGATGAGGGATCTTCGGCCTCTTATCAGTTGATGATGGCGCGGAATTTATGGATGATGGCGTCGGACAAGATCATATTTTAGAAAGATTATAGAAGAGCTTGTTGGTTCATTTATGTTAGCTTTCTTTTGTTTTTTGGGCCTTCTCTAGGTTTGGATGACTAGTGTAGGTCCTTCGTTAACTCTCTCAAGTCTCTCAATTCTAATCCAAGCTGAAAATACATAAAGAGGATTCATGAAACTCCCAATGCATGTGTTTGAGGTTATTTATCATGATAATGCTTGATGTGCATGCCAAATTTGTTTTGTTTATTTTTTATTCTTCATTTTATTATATGGTTATCACAAGAAAACTATGTCGAGGCTACAAGCAAATGTGGTTAGTGTATCACACAAATGATGTACATGAAAATTTATATGCATGAGTTTCACAAGGAACAAATAGTTAGTGTACTGGCATGTGGGTTTTCTTATCAGGCTTGGTAACATAAAAGACTCAAGTGACCCTAGAGAGAAGTATCTATGGGCTTCTCTATATGTTGGTTTAAGTTTGAGGGCGGGTTTAGGCTAAAACTGTGTCTATGAAGTATTTATAACCAAGAATTTTAATCGAATTCAAGTGGTCCATTTCCTCATCAAAATATACTCAAACTGACAAACTTTAATCATGTTGGTCTAGCTATATTGTACTTACGTAGGTGGTATCTCGATTTCAGGCCATTTACGAACTTTAATCAAGTTCAAGTGACGTATCGCCGAGAGTACCCTAGTGCACCGAGCGGGCTACGCAAATGCTATGCAAAAGGAAACCTATTATACATGTATATATCTCCTTCAAAGTTGGATATTTGTAAATGCAACATTCCAATTCGATCAATCTTTGATATTTTTTCTACATTTAAAAATTAGAAAATAACTTTTAAAAGATTAGTCCCAAGCAGAGTCACCACTGTGAGTAAATGACATTTCCGGCATGAACAAGTGGAGTGAGCTCCCATCTTTTTATGCGTTAAATCTCTTTGATAATTTCCCACGATGGGTTCTTGTTATATTACTCATGCTTGACATTTCTCCATAGGGACATTTCTAAGGTAACAGGGTCCATGGGACCTACCAAGGACTAATATTTCATAATGGACTTAAGAAAAATGAAATGGAGCCAAAAAGCTCTACTTCAAAGAAATAAGAGTTGCCACCATGATCAGCTCAACTAGGATTCGCATAGAACTCATCTACCTTTGAGTTTAGAGATTACAAGTCCGGATAAAATAATTATTGATTGGTCAAGTTGGTAGCTTTATTGAAAAATAAAACATTAGAATCCTAGTTTTTAGGAAGACAATCTCAATCTCAATTATAAAATTATAAGGAGAATAATGATAATGATAATCATGGTTGAGAGGGATTATCCTTGGCTTATAACTCCTTTTGTTGAGTTCTATTTTCGCATAGTCTCGCTTCTTTCGTGTATGTGTCTTTCATGAAAATGAATATTTGTGAATGTTGGAAAAGATAATGGTCTTCAAGATACCTTTAATTCGTTTAGGGATGATACTGGGAATATTTTGCTAACTACGACTGCAAATATTTGGGTAGGATTTTGGCAATGTTACACTTATGGGATCATGTGGTGGGTTGGAATTAGGTAGAACCTCAGGAATGTGCTAAGTGTTAGTCTTGGAGATTGATGGAAATTTGGGCAGAACTTTGGCAATGTGCTAATTGTCAGGTCTAGATTTCAACAATATTTCGACTAGCATAAATAATGCTTCAGAATTTGATTACTCTTCGGGTAGAACCTCCATATTGCTGAGATACAAAGATTTTGGTTTGGCAAGGTTTTTGGATGGTGTCATGGATAAAATGTAGCGTAAAGGGTGAAAACTATACCAGGTATAGTTAGGGTTTAGAAAAGGGTGTCAAGTTCGATTTTCGAAAGTGTTTGGGAATTTAGACGTGGCTTAGCTTAAGAAAAATTTTATAAATTTTTTCCACCTCCCTTTCTCATTATTGGCTCAAGTATTTATAGGGAATTGACACCACTCGATCGACTCATGTTAATACCAACCAGTCAACTCATGTTAATGCTAATCGATCGGTTGATGTTGGCTGGTTGGTAGTTGATCGATTGGTCCTAAAAAAATCTATGTCATTTCTAGGGTTTCTAAAATTGAGCCAATTGTCCAAGTCAATCGAGTGGTGTTTGATGACATGTATTCGAACGAATAATGTTTAGCGGTTAGGGTTTTTATTATTCACACCACTCGATATTCTAGAACCTAGATTAGTCGATGGCTTGGTAGGGAAGATGATGAGTGTTGATCAACTTCTAGGCAAGTGAGTTGATCGACATAAGTTTTGCTAGGTTTCTGCCTCTTTGTATATCCTATGTTGTTTGGTAAAGTCTACTAAGTTCGGACTTGTAGAAAGGATGTTAATTCATCATTAGGCCTCACGGACAGTGCTTATAGTATCGTAACCTAAATTTCCTAAATTGCCTTCTAAGCTAACTTAGTTTCTAATATTGTTAAACCTATTTCGCCTCTCAGTCCATGATAGATTCAATAATAAAAGTATTAAGTTTAGTTAAACATTTATAAGAATAAAACCCTTGACATACAAGCAATCTTTTCTTGATCTCATACACAGTTTGTGTGTAAAAGTGTTCCATAATGTTAGATCTCCTCTTAGTCCATACTAACATTTCTATACAAGAGCTAAATCTTTGACTCAAAGTAAGAAATAAAACTACAAGAAATTTAGCATTTTATGACGCATCTTTGATAACTTAAAACATGTATTTTGTTAGTAAAAAATGTTTTTTCATCACCGAACATAATTTTGATCTCCTTAGAACGCTTGTTAGGGCAGGTCTCGCTTGCTAGTTTAACAACCCACACTTCATTATCAAAAGATAGAGAATTGATGGAATGAAAACAAGCTTCAAAGCTTTAACATTAATGGCCAAAAGATTATTTGGTAGAGATAATAAAGACTGATTCTTTCCAAAGAGGAAGGAGAAGCGTATACACTCTCCAAACCCTAGGAAAAAGCTTAAATGAAAGTACTATATTACCCACAAAAACCCTAATAAAATATTATCTAACATAAACATTTTAAAAATGGCATAAATAGTACATAATTAAACCATCTTTCACCAACTTGGGATTCTCTCTCCTGACAACTGTCACATCAGTCCAATCTCCAGCTCCCACTTGATAGCATCTTCTTGTTCTCGTTTCTTGCGTAAACCATATTTTTCCGGCAAATGTAAAATATCTCCTTTCCTTTAGCAGAGATCTGAAAAAATGAAGATCTTGTTAAACTCTAACAGTTTCAAGAACAAAATAAACACAAAATGCGTGAATTACTTGCTATAGTTTTCTATTTACTAATTTTCCAAATTAATAAATTACTAGTAAATTCGTTCCGTTTAAATCAGATTTAATGGTATATAATACCTTACCTTGTATTTGTTTGTCGTTTAATTTGCATTTATAACAATAAATATACACATTAATTATATATATTTTTTAACATTATATTAAGCTTCTTTTATTACAGGCTTTTGATCAGCAAATTGGTACAAGTAGTAATAAAAATGAACCAATCTATTGAGACACTAGAAATATGCCGAGTTACTCCATTTACCAACTCAAAAATTTCTGTTGCTGAGTCATTTCTTCCTCTTACACATTACGAAACCAAGTGGATCAAGCTTGCCCCCATTACCCAGCGAGTATTTTTCTATGAACTTACCGAACACGAGCCAACTCACACTTTCTTTGATTCGGTATTAATTCCAAAACTCAAGCATTCTCTTTCACTTGCTCTTGCTCATTTTCTTCATGTAGCGGGAAATATCGTATGGCCAGTGAATGCAATTAAACCTTTCTTCCTCTTTACTCCAAATGACAGCGTATCGTTCATAGTAGCCGAATCAAAATTGGACTTTAATCATTATATCCATAATAAAATGTTTGATGCAATCGATTTACATCCATTTATCCCGGAGTTACCCGTTTCTGACTCAAAATCTTCAATTATATCCTTTCAAATAACACTTTTTCCTAATCATGGCTTTTCTTTAGGAATCTCTATGCATCATGCAATGTTTGACGGAAAAAGTGCGGCCATGTTTATGAAATCGTGGGCACATATATGCAAACACAACCAAAGACAAATTACACCGTTACCACTCGAGCTAACTCCAGTATTCGATCGAACACTTGTTGATGATCCACAAGGATTGGACATTTTGAACATGAACAACTGGAGCTTGCGTCCAAACCATAACCTTAAAAGCTTGAAGGTACCACATGTAAAAAGGAACATGGAAAACGTGGTACGGGCGGATTTTGAGCTTTCACATCAAGACATAAACAAACTCAGACAAAGCGTGGTATCTCAGCTCAACGAAGAAGATTCAAAGAATATACGTTTATCGACATTCGTTCTTTCGTATGCTTACATTATCGTATCCATCGTTAAAGCGAAAAAAGTAGAGAAAAAGGGGAAGGTTGGTGTTAGGTTTGCAGTAGATTGTAGATCTCGATTAAACCCAAAATTACCAGACAATTATTTTGGTTCTTTTATTAAGGGAAGTTTTTCGGTTATTGATGCAAAAACAATCCTTGACAATAATGGGATTGCGTCCGTTGCAATTGAGATTAATAAGATGATTAAAGAGGCGGACGCAAGAGTGAAAAAGCCTAGTACAGAGACAATTAATGAAGAAATTATGCAATTCAAAAACAGTTGGAAGATTGCTGATGTGATGATTGGAGTTGTTGGTTCGGCCCGATTCGGGATTTATGGAACAGATTTTGGATGGGGGAAGCCAACGAAAATTCAAGTTGTATCTCTGGATGAATCCACTACACCAATTTCTCTGGCAGAGAGTAGGGATGGTATCGGTGGTATTGAGTTTGGTTTGGTTCTCAACAAACATCACATGGAGATGTTTAGTACTTTGTTTGTTAATGGTCTGAAAGATATGGAGTCAATCTGATGAAAGTGACTCATCAAATAAAAGATGAAAGGTTGTTGTATTTTCTTATTTTGTTATTGTCATATATCTAGTTCATGAATAAAAATATCTTTCTTTTTATGTATTTTGGGTGCCTAGATTATTCAATTTTATTTATTAAAAGTTGAGGTTGGGAAATCCGAACTCGAATATTATTAATAGATAAGAAAAAAATCAAGAACAAGAAAAAGGAAAACCAAAATAAAACCCATGATTGAAACACAACAAAACAAACACAAACAACTCTCATATTTAGGAGCGTATTTATTAGGCTGTCTATGAGAATGTAATGCCTCTCTTCTAGCCATAGAAATTTATTTTTTCCAATTTTTACTCGTTAAGGATAAATATCCCCCTCAATGTAATAGTAGTTATGATCATATAATTCATAACTGAGGCAACTAAGTGCTCCGCGAGAACAATATTTCTTGTATCAATATGATCCTCTTCATCATCACTTGAACCAAATCTTTCAACCCTAGACCTAGTATCACGTTCCCCATTATGATCACCATCAACAGCCTGATCAATGTTGTTACCTCTTGCAGATTATGATCTGAAGCACAAAGCTCAACCCATGCTTCATTACCATCTTTATCCAAGGAAGAAGATTTTAACTCAATATCCCCCTCAACAAAAGTGTCCTTCCTTAAAGCCAATTGATAGTCAACATGTACATTTATAGAAATCAAGATCTGAGCTAAATCCTGCGCTATTTGATAAACCATATTGATATCAATCTCAGGAGACTAGAGTCTCTTATGAAAATTCTTTTGATGTACAACTTCAAATAGATTTAGGGCATTGTTAGACTCTGTTGGGTTACCTTCTTTCTCCGGCTGCAAATTAGCTTCGATTCCACGGAAAATATGCGTGGATGGAATGTCAGTAATGTTGGAATTATTGAGGTGCCCTAGTTCTAAAGGCATTGGTTCATGCAATGTCATATTATAAAAGCAATAATCTACTGCATTTATACCTTGTGCTATAATATGAGTAGAGTATCCATTGATTGATAATCATAATTGTCCCAAGTCTATTTTAATCATGGGAATGAATGAAACGAAAGACTTGTATGTTGGATGATCTTTAGCAATGTAGTTGCTATGCCACTTGGTAAAGTAGATCATGAATATGGGCACATGTTGAAAACATGGGGCTGGACCGATCCACTCAGCAAAGTCACATGGTTATATGTCATAGACAATTTGCTGAGTAGGTCTTAGTTGTCATCGAACTTGATTTCAACTTATTATGGATGTGGAATTGAGTATGTTGTAGTATATTACTAACGGGACCATAAATATTGGATTACAAGTACGGGTATACTCGGTATATTTCATGACACATTAGTAGTAGTGTTGCAGTGATAGGATTGCCATTCGATTTGATAAATCAAAATGAATCACCGGTCACTTGATGAATAAAAGTGATAAGGATATCCAATAAGTCGTTGACTTATATTATCATTTTATTCTAGATCAAGAAATACAATGAACTGCATAAGAGGGTGACAACCACCATGCCTCTTGTTCATCATATTGATGTCAGCTGGCAAAAGACTTTGTGAGATCACTACTGGATTCAGTATCTTCAATTGACAACTGTATTCTGTCCCAATTGGGGGCTGTAATGGTTTGCTAGAATCCACTTATAGTCTATGGGTAAAGCCCATTGCCAACATATGGACAGACCCAAAGGATCGTGCGCTTAGAATCACTGATTCGGGATTTCTTGTACATGTAATGTTACAAGACATGATGAAAGAGTGATTATTAATTATTTGACATATGAAGTCAATTTAATTAAACAATCTTTACAACTTAAGAAATATTTAATTTGAGTTAATGGTATAATATAAAGTTGTTTATGTTATTCATTGAATTAAATTAAAGTATAAAGGTTTTAATTAACATGTGGGTTAAATTGAAAATTTATAAAGTTGACAATTAAAATAAATTTAAGGAATTAAATCTATAGATTTA
>CATIWQ010406613.1:0-25470 GCA_949673415.1 Euphorbia schlechtendalii | reverse complement strand
AATTTGAAGTTGGGAAACTTGAAGAGCAGCTAGCGTGAAGTTGGGAAAGTAATCGAGATACAAGCTTTTGAACTAGGCCTAGTTCAATTTATTTTTACATGACAAATTCCTCAGTATAAAAATATCTTACTTTATTTACTTTTAATTTTTTTTAATTTTTTTTATTTTAATACTTTATTGCAGCGGAAATTCAGTTGCAATTATTATGTTTTAATTCCCTTCAATTACAATTGCAACGGAAACTTATAATACTCACAATTTCCGTTGCAAATTTCCCTGCATCATTTCCCGCCCATTTTTTTTGCAACAGAATTTTCAAACATTGCAAATTCCGTTGCAAACATCTTCAATATTTTAATTCTATTAAATCTGCGAGGGAATTCATTTTCCTTTGCAAATTCCGTTGCAAGCTACTGGTTTTGCAAGGAAAAAATTCCATTGCAAACTTTTCGTTGCAAATTGCAAATTTTCTTGTAGTGTTATACTAATTTATATTGCATTGAAATATATATCGAAACTTATTTGGAATGTTGCTCTCGAATGTTACTCATCACTCATCCTTGACAAATGCTAAATGTTGTGCTAAAATGCTCATACCCTCAATGTACGCTCAAACTCGAAATAAAAATTTTGTTCGAAATTTGCACTAACATTAAACTTGTAATACCTAACACTCAACATAAACTTAGACAAATGTTAGTAAAGTATAAGAATAGATAATGTATAAATGACATGAAAATCAACAAAAAATTTCAAATTCTTCTATTTTTTTATTTTATTTAATTTTTTTTGGATTTTACAGGATTTTTACAAATGAATGTCCTCATTTGAGACATTTAATTAAAAATGAAAAACTAAACAAACAACTAACTAGTCTAAAAATTTGAAAAAGAAAAGAAAGAAAAGAATAAACCCATTTTTATTGAGAAGGAGAATCCAAGGCCCATGCTGCAATCGCGAAGACCTGTCACGATCGTGACTTCCTTAAAAACAGGAATAATGGTGTTGTTGTATGACTTCAAGAGCATGATCTATGGTCGCGGTCGTGACCTTCTTTGATCCTTTTATTTCTTCAATTTTTAGACTTTGTATCATAATTTGTAGACACATAAATATAATTACCCGTTATCCAGCAATTTGATCTCTAGAATGCACTTGCCTTCCCCGGCAACGGTGCCAAAAACATGATCGCAAGGTTTCGACTATAATGACTCTGACGGGTTATATTCTAAAATGAAGCCAAAAACCTTGTTCCCACTTTTCTACCGATAAGATAAAATTTCAAAATACGAACAGGTGTTGTCAATACCGCTTATCTAAACAGAAAAGTGGTGACCACTATAAGTATACAGTTACAATGTAGTTTGAAAAAATATCGATCCCACATGGAAGGACCAGCTCTAAAGATCAACAAGAGAAACGGAATAAAGAAAATAAAATATATTTGATTTTAGTTGGGAGGATTAGAATGATGGATGAATAGATAAATGTATGAAAGATTAGAGAAGATAAGAGTATATAGATTTTCCCTACATGCCGTGACTGTGAATACTTGTTTGGCAATTTTCTGTTTTGAAGAATACTAAGTCACGACCGCGAGTGGTTGTCATGACCGTGAAATGTGTTTTTCTTCAGAATTCTCCTTGAAACTTTACAGATCTTTGACAGCTTCAATCCTAAGCCAAATCTTTAAGTTCCACGCATATTTTCACACCTTTTTCACTCTTTTTACATAAAATTCCACTTTAGATCATTTTACTCCCAAGATTTACCTAGTATCTGCGTTTTCACCAAAAACAACTACATACCACGTGAAATCTTTTATATGAAGTATAAAAATGACTTAAACTATAGTGTTTAGTGTATAAAATTAATATGATAATAAGTGTAATTATACACTTATCAACACTCAAATGCACACGCTCATAATGTTAACATAGCATTTTCTCATCATCATGATACCAAATCAGCGTCACATACAATTAAGATTAGCTGACACTCGAGATCATGTCACCCTAGGATAACATGAACCAATGAGAATCATGAAGCATCATTCACCCCAATATGCGTGATGTCCACTTGACATCCGACACTTAGCTCACAAGGGGCAATAACATTTCCACCACATTACCAATGAGATGTCTATTTGCTATCTAACTCATAGCCCACACGGGGCAATAATATACCCTACAAATTACCTATAAGATGTCCACTCAACATCCAACTCATAACCCAAACGGGGCAAATACCTACCCAAACTAATTTTTCCCACATCATGTGATGTCATGCTAACATCCGAACCTAAGCCCACACGAGGCGAACTTATTTTAGAAGTCCTACTGAGGGTATACACTTAATACCAGAACCATTCACCCACACGAGGAAATGATTCATGCATCATCGCATACCCTCAAATAACAATGACCACACAGGCATCCGAAACACCACCCTAATTGGGCAAAATAACAAAATCATTCATATACGGTAGTTTTTTTTCAAGGTATGTTACACTATTTACCCAAAATTGACCCCCTCATTTCATGAGATCTAGTCATAGTATGAAATCTCAAAATATTGACCTATTACCATACGGGTAACTTGGTCACCTCATTTACACCATTCACATTATAATGTCACATGAACATCATATAGACCTCAAGTCTATCCCTAGGGGTTGGATTTTCATTTTCACCTATTTTCATTTTATCTAATGACTAACCAGTTTGTTTTAAATGGATTGACAAGCACATTATCTATCCCACATCATGGTATGCTAACCCATTGTGAATGCAGCCACAACATTAAACATCTCACCCATTTTCCACGTAACAAATCATGTTATGAATCTCATATGCATGGTCTAATCTTCTGCTTATGTATCTTAGCATAGAAAAGGCCTACTCACCGCTTGGTCCGCATCTCTACGATCATGGCTAATCTGGAGGGGGTTCCATACACTGACTCAAGTGAAGACTCGAGTGCAAATTCAGATTCAGATTCTGTTCAATGAGAAATTTTGAATCTTAATAGCATGGGCAATCCATAAGATGAAGTTGCGGAGGAGGATCACCCCTCCCTTACGAGATGAAACTCTCAATAGACACATCAGTCGTTAATGAGCACCGAGATTGCAGCTACCTTAAATACCTTTACCAAAAGTGAACAACTATCATTGCTTATTTACCAGCACATCGGGAGGGTTCATGATGTAGTGTCCAGCCTAGAGGCCACCCTTAATAACGGCAATCGAACCAATTAGCCTAGAACTGGGGGACCTTCTACCTCACATATGGTGCACCCAGCTCCTACTACCTCGTACCAGTTCGGGGCAGGACAAAGTCATCTAGGTCAACCAATGTTCACACCAGGACCCTTTTATTAAGAAGTGGCCCAACAATCCATTCCTAATTAGAGCACACCATTTGCCTCACAATTCCAGGCTACCTCGCAACTGCCCAATTTCGGGGCATTTTCCCAAGGGCAATACAGAATTTATCCAAGCACTAGAAATGCCATCCTCCAACAACCAAGTATGGAAGAATTGTGACAACAGTACTTGGCCACTCACGGTGGTCATCTAGTGAGCACATACCCTACGCAATCGATAATCGGGGACGAAGACAGCTTACCACCAAACTTTGCAATGCCACGGTTTGAAAAGTACGTGGGCTTTAGAGACCCGTGCGCTCACCTAACACATTATTGAATAGTGATGAGGGCATTAAGGGTCAATGAATGGATGATGGCTAAGCTCTTTGTCGTCACCTTAGGCCACCTAGTTAATGAATGGTACAGCCACCTTTCGCTGGACATAGCTACTGATTGGAATAGCCTTGCTCAGGCTATGATGAGGCATTATGGTTTCAACACTCAAATGGAAACCATGATGCAACATCTGGATACTATAAGGTAAGAGTAAGGCGAGAGCTTCAAATCTTACTATGGGCGTTAGATGGCCACACAGGTCAGGCTTCGGACCCATTTAACCCTACCGGAAATGATAACCAAGCTTCTGGATGGTGTACAACCATCTTACAGAAAAAAGGTTTGGGTCGGACATCTTTTCAAGCTATCAAGAAGTGTTTGAGAAGGATGATAGGATAGAGCATTTTGAATCCATCTGCAAATCTGCAGGGCATTAGTACTGGAAGATAACTAAAGGATGATGATGTAATAAATTAGTTCTTTTGAGCAACTTTGCCCACGAGGCTTTTGAATTCTTGAATAAATTGAACTTTGTTTACTTGCTTGATATTCTATTGATTGGCATTACGTATTCTCATAAACATATACATAATGTTTTTAGCACATGTGACACATCTTGTTATAAAATTAATTTGGGTATAAATGGATCCCATACAAGTTCAAATGATTTGACTCTTGAAGGAAAAGTGAGAGACAAACACATGTACTTAGGCAACGTGTGATATCATTTACTTCATCCTACAAAGATGTAAGATTGACAGATAAATCTCCAAGCACAAAATGTCTATTGACTACTAAATTAGTCAAGCAAAGGTCAAAATGATCGAAGTCATGGAAGTGCTAAGTGGCCAACATGATGTCAAAGGCACAAAGAAGGAGTCAGATCGTTAAGCACGTCAACAACTCTATCACACTACTCGCCAACACTTATGGGCCACTCACTACATTGTAGAGGGAACATTATTGAACAAAAAGTATTCACCCTCGATGAATCAAGCTACACTTGATACACCCAATGGGTTCGAGGCCTTTGACCTCTACAATGTTACCTATTGTCAGAGTACAATTGAATTCGTAAAGAAATGTCGATGATTAAGTATGAGTAATCATCACCGCATACACCTCAAGCTAGTAGCACGAATACCAACCAATCGATCAGAAACCCTGAACAAGACAACAACTGAAGTCGTGGACGTGGAAAGCAACCAATCAATCAATCAAATCAACCAAGACTAGCACAATTACTATCATGCATAGGTAAAAGAAATAAATTGATAAAAAGCAGTACCAATGAAAATTAAATTAGCCTATCAATTAACACTCTGTTAGTTGAGCAAAAATTAGGGCCTCTTTTCTAAATAGAAAAACAATAGTCCGCTAAGTTGAAAACCAAAAAAGGGCAGCTCAGGCAAAACTTTGGACTTTGAGAGAACCACGTTGATTAGAAAACCTTAAAGGGCTAATCAATGGCAGGATTCAAATCATTTGAAACATTTATACCATGTTAAGTTCATCAATGAATTGTCATTTTTGCTGAATTATGCATATGCTAATTTTGATTGCTTGCATGCCAATGGTAGAATATCGCAAGTAAACATCCAAAAAACCAAAGAAAGAAAAGAAAATGAGTTTGCTGGATTGAAAACTTGAAAAGGTAGTCCATGTTCGCCACTTTTCTACTGATAATATAAAAGTTCTAAATATGAATAGGTGTTGTCAATACCGCTTATCAAATAGAAAAATGATGATAACTGTAAGTATACAGTTGCGATGTAGTTTTAAAAGATATCGATCCCACGAAGAAGGAATTCAGTTCTAAGGATCAACTAGAGTTACGGAATAAAAGAAAAATAAAATAAGTTAAGGGTTTTGAATGGTAGATTGATGAATGGATAAATGCATGAACAGATTAGATGAAAAGCATATAGATTTTCCCTAAGAAGAAGTATAGTAGAGTAAAAAATGCAAAATAATCAAGAATGTTTTAGGCACTAGATAACTTCAACAAACTTGATTCTAGACGCCCAAATATCCTATAATTCACTAAAGAGCAACACATGAAATGACTTTTCTAAATCTAGGGTAAATGGATTATGACACTTATAAAAACCTAGACAACAATAATACTATGCTTAGTACGGGTCACTCTCACAAAGCCATATTTAGCAAGTTACCACTCCAAAAATGTTAGCTCACTAAATAGCATTATAATCACAGATCCAATGATTATACACAATCTTGTTAACCCTGAAACTACTCTTAAAGTCAAATAGGAAGCATACAAACTTTATTAATATAAGTGATGCAAGAAGAAATACTCGTTATGACACATAGACATATCGTAAACTTCGAATTAGAACGTATAAGTGGAAAACAAAGTAAAGTTGTAAGGTATCAAAGTGAAAGCTAAAGTTGATCAAATCGTATCCACTCTTTAATAGGAGTCTTTAATTCCTGCAATTATTGCATCTACTTTGAATTCGGTCTCGACTTATACAGAACCTTCTCTAGGATGCTATTCTTTGTGAATATTAAACAAATAAATGTTGAAGAACAGAAACTTTTATTGATAAGTGCTTTACAATTACACTCATACAACAATCGCTCGAATTTGTGGAGAAATCTAGTGATTGAAACAAAAATCTAATCACTTATGCATTTTTTTCTCTAACATTTTGAACTAGCAAAATCTATATAACTTTCACTCTCTATCATGTATCATATGCTCTGTCGATTTTCACCACCATGCATTGCTATACACGAAATTGGTTGATTTGAACCTCTACTTATAGAGTGTGAAAGGTTGTGTTTATCGAAATGAATAGTCACATCCATTAGTGAAGGTTTGCATCATATTCATGTGATTGGATGCAAGATTTCATCCTTATCTTCAATAGAAAGGAAACTTTTCATGGTTCATTGTCTCCAAGAGGTGTCTTTTTGTTTGACAGTTGATGAAGGTTAATCGTTCTTATCCAGCGGTTAGAAGTTGAGAAGAGTTTATCAAATCTGTCATGATTCGCGATTGTGAATGTAAGTTGGTAACTTACTGCTTGTGAAGAATGATAAGTCACGATCGCAATAGATATTCACGAGCGTGACTTAGACAATCGCCAGTAGGAATCACGATCGTGACATGGTCGTGACTTATTCTTTTCTTCATGATTCTTCTTTGCAACTTTACCGATCTTTGACAACTTCGATCATAAGCCAATTCCTTGCATTCCATGCATCTTTTTGCACCTTTTTCACTCTTTTTGCATAGAATTCCATCTTTAATCATTTCACTCCCAAGATTCACCTAGTCTCTGCACTTGAATCAAAAACAACTACATACCACGTGAAATCTTTTATATGACGTATAAAATGACTCTAAACCATATCATTTTATAAGTAAAAATATCAAGATAATAAGTGTCATTATACACTTATCAGTCCACGCAAAAATTAAGACAAGGTTAGATAGATTGAAAACACATAAGGGTGGTCTATGCATAAATTAGAACTAAAGAAATATCAAATTCATCATATCATCCTTGAAACGGTACGTGACATCATACACCTCCAACACTTTAGGCAAATAGCTTCCAATCAATCATCGCCTATATGGTTCAGGATCAACGACTCATCCAGACCCTCCTAAAACCATATCCAAGTTCTGAAACTCGAATCTAATTCAACAAATCCATGGTCGTCGCGAGGAAGTCATCCATGGAATCCCTAACAAGACAAATCCTAGTGATAACCATGCCCCAGCACTAGAGAAGGCTCTTCAATGAATGAATCCCATAACACCTGTAATAGACGAACATGCATTACATGATAAATATTATCCATGCAGAAAATCATACATACATTACACATGCATCATGTCATTTATAAGTTAAGACAATGCCAAATTGGGCCAATACCGTCCCAGTAAACAAGAAACTCCACCTCCACTTGAGGAACCTACGAACATCAGGAAGGATGATGGCCCACTCATGCCTAAAGTCCATTCAAGCAACATTGCACCACAAGAGCCTCCCAAAACAACGAAGCAGTTTTCAAGACATCCTTCAATTTCCATTAAACTCATTTATTTATCATGTTTTAATTTTTGATTTAAGGGGCAAAAATTTTTGCTTCACATAAATTGAATCAAATAATTAAAACATGCGTCATAAAAAGTACTAACATCACATCTTTTCTTTGATTTGTCACAGGAAATAAGTCAACATCCTAATAAGGAAATTCAAAAATACAACCGAATAAGGAAATGGTTCGATGATTGAAGAAAGAAACAGTCTCATCCACCAACTGAAGAATGAAACAATTGGATATCCCTCCACTAGGGTCACCTTTGAAATGAATTCAGGCACCCATTTTCGGCAACTCCAACAAATCGCAAGGGACACACAATGATTACAGCCGAAGAAGGAAATGGTTAGCGACTATTATGGGGATGTCGCAAAAAGAAATGGTCGACCTGCCAGCAAGTGGCATCAAACACCAGGGGATTCTAAAGAAAGAAATGAGATTGCCCATGTCAAAAAGGACATCATCACGATCAAGGACAAAGAAATAACCAGCTGCACTAAACAGGTATATTCTCAATCCCTCTGCTCCATTTTGTGTGATCATATTGGTTATACAACCAGTCATGATCATACGAGGGGTAGATGTGAGCATGGGATTTTATACCAGCTTGCGCTTTCAAAGATGATGGCTTTTTCGGGATTTTATCCTAGAATCACATGGTGTTTGATTAACTAGATATCTTTAAATGGGAGTGCTTCGTCGCCAATTTATTTTAATGACTTAAACTTTTTTAAAACATTAAAAATTAGATTTTAGTGAAAATTAATTTATTGAAAATATTTTAAAAAAATGAAAAATAGAATACATAAAAATATAAAATTGGGGTGTATCGCGAACCAGTCTCGCTAGAACATTGGCGAGACTCGCCGGAACTTCAGCAAGGGACCCCCTCGCTAGATTTTTTTTAAAAAATCTCAATTTTTTCCCCATAAATATCGGAAATTTTAAATATTCTTGGACCTAAAAATTTTTAGAAAATTGATTTTCTAGAGAAAAAGTCCCGGGAAATTTTAAAAAAAAGTATTTTGTTTTAAATCCTCCAAATATATTCAGATCCAAACCTTACAATTTTCAAACCGATTTTCTTCCACCTTGTTTTCTTCAAAAATTCTAAGATATTCTCGGACCTAAAACAAATTTAGAGACTGAGTCTAATTATTTTCAAGATAAATAAACACTTATTCCCACACCAAAACACAACTGAAAAACGAACGAGGTACCCTCCTAAGGATCAAGCAGATACACCGAAGGGGTAAGCTTTTGAGTTCCTAGAGTTGCTTTATCTCGTGCCTTTTTCATGTTTTATTTTATTCCCCATGTTGACCTAGGAAAAATTTTGCTTTTTATTATTTTCAAAAATGACAAACATATTTGTAAAAAAAATGAATTGTTTTATTTCAAAATAAAAAATTTTCAATCGTTGATATTTTAATTAGGCCATACGGGCCTCGTGTTCGTAAGGTTTCGACTCTAATGACTCCTAGAATTTTATGTTTAATAATCAAGCTAAAAATATTGTCCGCCACTTTCCTACCGATAAAATATAAGTTCAAATTCGAATAGGTGTGGTCAGTACCGCTTATCTAAATAGAAAAATGGTGACCACTGCAAGTATACAGTAATGTTGTACTTTTAAAAGATATCGATCCCATAGGGAAGGACTAGCTCTAAAGATCAAAACGAGGAATAGAAAAAGGAAAGTAAAATAGATTTGGATTTTAGTTGGGAGGATTAGAATGAAGAATGGATATATATATATGTATGGAAGATTAGAGATTCTAATATATAGATTTTCCTACGAAATAAGTATATCAAAGGAAACATGCAAGTTCAACAAAGTTATTGCGTTCACTAAACTAATCTAACATAATCGGTTCTAGACACTCAGAACTTCAATGATTCACCGTAGAGAAACACATGAAATGACTTTTCTAAATCTAGTGTAAACGAATTAAGATGATTATATAAACCAAGACAACAATATTACTATGCTTAGTACGGGTCACTCTAACATAGCCACATTTAGCAAGTTACCATTCCAAAAATGTTAGCTCACTAAAAAGCTTTAAAATCACAGATCCAGTGATTATACACAATCTCGTTAACCCCGAAACTACTCTTAAAGTTAACTCCAAAGCATATAACTTGATTAACATAAAAGACTCCACACGAAATACGCATTATGACACATAGACATATCATAAACTTTGAAATAGAAAGTACAAGTAGAAAGCAAATCAAAGTTGTAAGGTATGCAAGTGAAAGCTAAAGTTGATCAAACCGTATCCACTCTTTAATAGGAGTTGTCAATTCCTACAATTCCTGCGTTTACTTTGAATTCGGTCTCGGCCCATACAGAACCTCCACTAGGATGCTATTCTTTGTGAATATCGAAGAAACGAATGTTGAAGAGCAAAAACTTTTATTGATAAGTGATTTGCAAGTACACTTATACAACAATCGCTCAAATATGTAAAGAAATCTAGTGATCGAAACAGGGATTTGAATCACTTAAACATTTTCTCGCTAACACTTATGAATGTAGCGAAAATTAAATATTTTATTCTCTATCTACACACACTATACGTAACCCTATAATTGCACTCTAATGATGCACTCCACATGAAAATGATTGAGTTTGGTTCCCTATTTATAGAGTTTGAAGGGTTGCGTCTATCCAAAAGAAGAGTCATGTCCATTGGCAAATGATTGCATCACTTCATTATGATTTATTGAGAATCTTCAATCTTATCCATAATGGATAGGCACCTTTTCTCGATTGGTTGACTTCTAATAAGTATCTAGTCATTGGTAGTTGATGGTGGTTGATCATTCTTATCCAGCAATTGGTAGTTAATAAGATTTGACCAAAAAACTATCCAAGTCACGACCGCGATATACAAGTCACGACCGTGAATCTTTGTTTGACAATTTTCTGTTTCTGAAGTGTATCAAGTCACGATCGCGAATTATTGTCAAGACCGTGAATTGTGTTTTGCTTCGGAATTCTTCTTGTAACTTCACCGATCTTCAACAGCTTCGATCCTATACCAAATCTTTAAGTTCCATACATCTTTTGGCACCTTTTTCACTCTTTTTACATATAATTCCACTTTAGATCATTTTGCTCCAAAGATTTACCTAGTATCTGCATTTGCACCAAAAACAACTACATACCACATGAAATCTTTTATATGAAGTATGAAAATGACTTAAATTATAGTGTTTAATGTGTAAAATTATATTTGTAATAAGTGTAATTATACACTTATCAACTTGATTGTAGGTTAACTAATTGAAGTGAGACATCTCCAGCATTTTCTTCACTGGCAGAATTGATCTACCGGACTCCCTCAAAAACACGCCCAAGTCGACTTTCACTTCCCTCATTATCTCAGATATGAGATAACCATAGTGATAGATAGTAGTCACTTTGGTCAGGTGATGAAGTATCAGCACTGGCCAATTAAGTTTCTTACCCTCTACCATATGGTAGACCACACATCTTTCAAAATAGGTGTAACTAGTCAATGAGCCAGTCTTTGGCAGCAACAGCTTCACTACTAGCTCATGACACATCCTAGCTTCCCAAGACATCCCGCTAGCAGCAATCTCCCAAAACACATAATTTATTGGGAGTTCCCAATCTTTAGGAACAAGAAACGCATCTTCATCACCAGACTACCAGAGCTAAGTGCCTGAATTGGGCATGTTGAGCATGCTCCCAATGAGCCTTATACAAATCAGCATCATCTTACCTGCACACTCCATCATCAGGACATCATTAAAACCTTTAATAGTATAAAAATGGGTGTAGAAGGCTCTCATGAGTCCTATGATTGCTGGACCCTCCTTCTTTAGAAAAGCACTAAGTCACTGCTGTTTGATGACTATGTGCATTGTCTTGTTTAGCAGTAAACCTTCATAGTCAACCTCATAGACTGAACCAAAGTCTAGGTTATCTTCCCAAGAGATTTTAGCGATATGTATTCCCACTTTCAAAATAATCTTCTCTATTTTTCTTTGATTATCCACAACAATCTTCATCACGGTGGTGCTCTGGAGTCTGTAAGTGGTCTCGATTCTCGCCATTTGAGATTGGAAGTTAGAGAAAATGAGAGAATTTGAGGGAATTAGAATTAGGGCTCGAATGCTCTAAAGGTTTTGAAATTGCCAAAGCAAGTAATCTTCCTTCTCTCAACTGATCATCTTATATAGGCAAAAACCCATTTTTAGGGGGTACATGTCATAATCTTAGCTTAAGATGGATAAATAATGCTGAGATTAACATCTAATGAATAGCCTCAATAAAACGGTGAGATTAGACAATGACTGTTCCAGTTCTATTCCACGTCATTTGAAAATGTAGAAATTTGAAATTTAGCCTCGATTAGTAACTCACACAGGTACTTAGAAAATTTGACGGCATTATCCATGTGTCCTCACATAGTTGATTTCCAATACTTAGCCAAAATTCTTATAATTTCTATCTTCTTCATCATTGAGTTGTTCCTTTCATAAAGGCTTGGTGAAAATGTTAGCACGCTATTTATCTGATGGAATAAATTCTAGCTTGTCATCTCCGTGTAGTACATGATCTTTGATGAAGTGATGCCTAATGTTGACGTGCTTCATTCTCCCATGATGGACTGGATTTTTATATAAATCAATTACACTCTTGTTGTCGCACATGACCTTGAGATAATTTGACTTAATTCCATAATCTTCTAGTTGCTATTTTATCTAAAGGGGTTGAGCTGCGCAACCTCCTGCTGCCATGTAGTCAACTTCAGCTATGCTTAGGGCAACTGAAGTTTGCTTCTTGCTGTACCAAGAGACAAGACATTCTCCAAGGAAGTGCCATCCTCCTATTGTACTTTTCCTATCTAGCTTATCCCTTCCATAGTCTACAGCTGTGAATCCCCTAGGAGTGAAATCTAAACTGTTGGGATACTATATACCTGCTTCAATTGACCTTGCAAGTACTTGGGAATCCTCTTCACAGTTTCCAGATGAGATTCTCTAGGATCAGCTTGGTAGCCAGCATAGTAGCATACAGCATACTGTATGTCTAGTCTGCTAGCGGTTAAGTAAAGAAGAGAACCAATGATTCCTCTGTAAGGTTTGCTGTCTACTAAATTTCCAGCCTCATCTTTACTTAAAATTGTGTCAGTGGCCATGGGAGTGGACATATACTTTGAGTTTACCATGTCGAATTTCTTCAGAACTTCTTTTGCGTATTTAGACTAGTTGATGAAAATACCATCTTTTGTTTATTTGATTTGAAGACACAGAAAGAAGTTCAATTCTCCCATTATAGACATTTAGAAGTCACTCTTCATCTGCTTGCTGAATTCCCACATCATTTCAGCAGTTGCTCCAAATATAATATCATCAATGTATATTTAGACTAGCAACACTTCTTCTTTTCTTCGCCTGATAAACAGTGTCGTATCTGCTTTTCCTCTTTCATAGCCTTTATTGATTAAGAAATTAGTCAACCTCTCATACCATGCTCTTGGGGCCTACTTAAATTCGTAGAGGGCTTTCTTCAGTTTGAAAATGTGCTCTAGATTTTTTGCATCTTCAAATCCTGGAGGCTAGCGAACATATACTTCTTCTTGAATGAATCCATTTAAGAAAGAGCTTTTAACATCCATTTAACATAGTTTGAAATTCATATGGGATGCAAAAGCACACAGGATTTGAATGGCTTCAAGTCTGGCTACTGGAGCATAGGTTTCATCATAGTCAATGCCTTTCTACTGATTGTAGCCTTGAGCGACAAGTCTGGACTTATTCCTGATAATAGTGCCATTTTCATCAAGCTTATTTTTGAAAACCCATTTGGTGCCAATTATTGATTTTCCTTTAGGCTTAGGAACTAGATCTCAGATATCATTACATTTAAACTGATCCAGTTCCTCTTCCATTGCAATCATCCAATAATCATCTCTTTCTGCATCTTCAAACTTCTTGGGTTTGATCAATGATATGAATGCTAGATGACTCATCATACGGCTTAGCTATCCTCTTATCATTATTGGATTGTGAACATCATCAACTATGCTATTAAGCAGATGGTTGCTATGGGCTCTAATCTCTCTTGGAGGACTCGGATCAGCTGTCAGAGCATTGATAATTGGATGCTGAGGTGGAGGTTGATCTTCACCATCGTTAAAGTGGATTGAGAGATCTTCATCGTCATCTTTGGTTTACTCAGTTGGTGGATCTTGAGCTGAGTTGTGTTACTTAGCTTGTGGCGTACTGAGTTGATTTGAGAACTTAGTGGCTCCCTCGTCTTCTTCGTTTGGACATCTTCCTACAATGTTAGTTTCATCAAAATCTACATGCATAGACTCCCCTAAAAGGCCGGTTCACTTGACATATATTCTATATGCCCTACTATTAGTTGAGTATCTTGAAAAGATGCCTTCATCAGGCATAGGATCAAACTTTCCTAATCGCTCTTTGGTGTTAAGAATAAAACATCTACAACCAAAGGATCTAAGATAACCAATATTAGGCTTATGCCCTCGCCAAAGCTCGTAGAGAGTTTTCTCAAGAGTTGGGCGAATTAAAACCTGATTCAAGATATAACATGCTATGTTAATAGCTTCTCCCTAAAAGTATTTTGGTAGATTGTTATCACTCAGCATGGATCGAGCCATTTCTACTATAGTCCTATTCTTCCTTTCTACAACCCCATTTTGTTAAGGAGCATAAGGAGAAGAGAAGTTGAGGTTAATTCCATGCGCTGAATAGAATTCTTGGAGATGGAAATTCTCGATTTCAAGTCCATGATCACTTTGGATTCTACGGATTTTAGCTCCTAGTTCGTTCATTATCTGATTACTAAGCATGACAAAAGATTCATAAGTCCCATCTTTGCTACTCAGCAAGACTACCCATGTTAATCTCGTGAAGTCATCTACAACTACTAGAGTGAATCTCTTGCCACCCAAACTCATTGGTTGAATTGTGTCGAAGAGGTCCAGGTGTAGCGACTCCAACGGTCACTTAGTTACTACATGATTTATAGATTTAAACGATTTCTTAACTTGCTTACCAAGCTGACAAGCATAGCAGAGTTTGTCCTTTTCAAAACTAATGTTGGGTAACCCCATAACTAATTGCTTTTTGGCTAGGTTGGACAGAATGTTCATATTGATATGACCCAACCTTCTATGCCATAGCCACGCATTATCCTCCTTAGATACAAGACACACATTAGTGGAGCCAGGGGATAAATAAACCATATAAGCATTATTGATTCTAGGAGCAAAGAGTATAGTTGAGTCAGTTTTACTGTCAATTACTGAGGATCTTGCTAAGTTGATAATAACCTTCATGCCTTTATCGCATAGCTAAGCTACACTAAGCAGGTTGAACTTTAGACCTTTGACAAGAGACACCTCTTCAATTAAGGGAGAGACGCCAACAGTCCCGCAACCTACAATCTTGCCTTTCTAGTTATCTCCAAAATTGACACTTCCATTTCTCTTGCATTCTAATGAGATGAATTGGCTTTCATCTCCTGTCATATGCCTTGATCATCCGCTATCCAAATACCACATTTGAGAGTCATCAGCGGATCTAAGGCTCACTTGCAAAATAGTTAAGTTTTCTTAGGTACACATGCTTTTGAGCTGGGTCCTCCTTGGTTAGCAGTGCTTATGTTTGTCCAATCATATTCATCATAATAACCTTTTTTATGTCTACACATTACTATTACATGTCCAACTTTCCCACAAAAATCGCACACCACTTTTGTCTTGGGCTGCCTCACTTTCTTCTGTTTAGAGGAATTTTTCCTCTTTGAATTACGAGTTTGGTTATTTAGAATTTAATTGTTGGCCGGAGGAGGATCCTCTTTCTTCTTCAATGTTGACATCTCAGCAGTCAACTCATCTAATTTTTTAGTGAGCTTACTGATAGCACATTCTTGATATTCATCCTTTTCTTTAAGAAAGCGGATATCAAGTGATAAGGAAGCATTAGCATCTTCCAGAACGTCACTTCTCCTCACTATCTCTTTGATGTTTTTCATCGATTTATTAGTCAATTTCATAACATCAAAGAGAGCCTGGGCAAATTCCTCAATTGACAAAGGAATATCATAGTGTACCTTAGTTTGATGAGCTTTTCCTTTATCATAATCAGCTTCAGAGTTGTTAGCAGAAAGATTTCTGCCAAAGGTAGATGCTAAGCCTTCGCCTTGTCTTTCGATATCCATCAAGAAGTGATTGGCTGAATTAGTGGTTTCTTCATCAGAAGATGAAGATTCTTCTGAATCACTCCAAGTAGCAGCAAGAGCTTCATTTTTCTTGGAGAATCTCTTCTTTAATCTATCCTTCTTTGCCTTTGGACAACTTGATTGGATGTGGCCTTTCTCACCACACCCGAAGCACTTAATGTCCTTATTATGCTCTTTCCTTAGTCCTTCCTCAACTCCACGTTACTGCTAAGTTAACTTGATTTTATTGAGAAACTTCTTCTTGTTGTTGAACTTCCCATCCTTCTTTATAAAGCATTTGAAGTACCTTGTAAGAAGAGCCATTTCTTCATCAGAGTCACAGTTGGTGAACTCGTCAGATGAGTCTGCTTTGAGAATAATGGCTTTAATTTCCTTGCCCCAATTTCTCTTGGAGTCATCTGAGTACTTTCTCAATAACATCTCATGAGGCAACAAGGTTCCCATCAGCTCATCATAGCTGTAGATCTTAAGGTCATGAGCTTCCTCGATTGCGCTCTTCTTGGAATCCTACACTACTGTGAGAATGCAGAAAATTTTCTTGACTAGCCTTCCTCGCTGAACTCTTTTCCAAGTCGTTTTAGTTCATTGACAGTATCAATGAACCGGGTATTCATACTCTGAATACCTTCATTGGAAGCCATAAAAAACATCTCATACTCTCTTAGCATGAGATTTATCTTCGACTCCTTGACCTTGTCTATCCCCTCGTAGGTAATCTCTAGCTTCTTCCAAATTTCCTATGTTTTTTCACATCCTAAGACCTTGTTAAATTCTATAAAATTAAGCGCACAGTGTAAGAAATTAATAGCTACGGCATTATCTTTGAGCCTTAGATCATCATCATTGTAGTCCTCTAGATCTACAAGTACACACACATCATTCCTGACCTTAGTAGGAACTCTGGGGCTAAGCTCAATTGTAAGCCAGGCCTACATACTTTAAGACTGGATGAACTTCTTCATACGATTCTTCCAAAACATATAATGATTACCATCAAATAGAGGAGGTCTGGTAACAAACATTCCTTCCTTTAGAAGAACTATCTGACTAGAACCTAAGCTGAAGTTATTGTATGCCATTTAAGGATCTGACTCAAGATGATTAGTCTTAAAGTTGAGCAACTGATCTGATACCACTTGTTGGTCCATAAACTGGCTAATAACAACAGTAGAGGGGGGGTGAATGCGTAAACTGGGTTACATTTTAGACCTTTTTCGATTAAAGTTAACTTAGTCTGGTTTTTATATGTGTGCTAAGTATGCGTGCTAAGTGCGATATAAAAACATTTAAACTGCTTAGCTTAGCGGGCACAATTTATCTTCAACCTTTAACTGATTAAAGATTACTTAGTGCGAGTTGGATAATAAGCAAATAAATGATATGAGAGAGATGAATTACTAAAAAGCTGATGAAGCTAATTGCTTAGAGTTAGAATGATTACACCTGAGATTTAATTCTAGTTCAACCCCTAGCCTACCTCTAGTCCCCGGATACCGTCTTTGAGCTTTAATATACTAGTGGTTCATTCCTTCCATAGGCGGAGAAGCCTTAACAGTGGGTAGACTCTATTACAGAAAGTTCCTCCTTTCTAACTACCGCTCAAACTCTGTATAGGTACCCTTCCCAAACTGACACTCAAGATAAATAGAATATAGCAAACTGAATTCAACTTATAATATGTTGAATCCTTACAAGGTTAATCCTATGAATAATTCTCTCTATTAAAAACTGATAGATCTATTGATTGTTTACTTATTGCTTGCTAGTGAATTTTTTGAAAGCAGAGAAGATTTTTGCAAGGTTTTGCTCTTAGGAAATTCAAGGTGATTCACCAAGTTTGAACGTCTACTTTAGTCTTATATTCATACTGTAGATCTTTGAGAAGTATCCGTTGCAAACTTTGAGGATATCATAGATCTTCAATTTCTCATTTCAATTAATCTTTTGAATCTTCCCATTGGAGATAGATTTCATGACGTTTAGAAATAGTAATTGAACATTGTGGTGCGATTTGTTTCCATTTCCAACTTCTCAATTTTCTTCAAGAAATCTGGATCTTTGAGGGATTTGCGCTTCAGGCAACGTGGCATCTTTCCATTGGATGACTTTGATAACATTGCGAGATGTGCCTGGAGATCTTTGATATGTGACACATTTCACAGGATTATTCCTCATTCTCTAATTCTAAAGAGGAATTTCTGAAACTTTATACAACACGTTTAATGTTGTAAGGACCACAAGAATCTCTATTAATTTCAACATCTTTTTCTCTTGAAAAATAACAGTGGAATATTCTATTCCTTCACAGATAGTGTTAGTGGCATATGTGTCATGGTAATAATCAACACCGCAAAAACTATTACTTTTGGATAAGTAATATTGTAACTCAGCATGAGCTGAGTGATGATAACTTAAACTATACTTTACTCAGCACAGATTTGACTTTTCTTACACTTAGTAAAAGTATTCTTAGTGTTCAATTAACTTTTACTATCCCATATTGACTGCTATAACCAAAACTTTTGAGTACTGTGAGGTACTATTAACTTGGGTTCTACAATTATGAACATAATTCATTTATTATCCAACTTTCATAACAAAATTACATTTGAAAATTGTCTGGCCTATTTTTCCACAATTATCACAAGTCAATAGATGATTTTTACTTACATGCAAGTTATCTAATTTATGAGATAAAATAGATATATGTGCTTGCATGAATGTTTACTTAGCTATCTTCGCTGTGTAGGCTACATATTGTTATTAGAAATTTTTTCTAGTTTATCAAAAGCTCCTTGACCAATTTTCTTTCAACCATGATCCAACAACCATAAAGTTAATTACTCCCCTTGTCACATGATTATATTCCATTATAAAATATTTGAATAATCACATTTTGTGGAAGACTATGGTGAGGGAGAACTTGTTGGAGTTCCTTATAATGTTATCTTGCTTTATACAATAACTCATCCTCTCTATGAGTAATTGATGTTATTTTTTATTAATCAGGTAGTTTTGGCTAAGGGAAATATTTGGTAAAAAATGTTTGGGCTAATGGTTACAACTATTCATAGAACTTTTGGGGTAGAGATTATAACTAGTTTCGCTTTGTCTGAAAGAGTAAATGGGAGTAACAAGATTCTAATTGCATCTTCGGTAATATTTTGCATTTTGAAAATATCTCAAAGTTCAAGGAAACTTGCAATTTGACCATTAGGATCTTCATTAGGCAATATGTAATACTGAACATTGTTAATGATCATTTCAAAATTGCAGTTTTAATTTGGAACTGCACTGCATTAAGAGTTGGAATAACATAATCCATCAACCTTGGTTAAAGAGGTGGATTTGTTAAATTGACCATCTTCTTTTTTGTTTTCCTTTTATTCTTTCTTCTTGTACTTTTAAATAGAAGTCATTCAATTTCTGAATGGAATATCTAAGTGCCTCTTGCATACTCATGTCTTTGACATACACAATACCTAATTATATAGAAACAAAGTGCATTTATATGATAAATTAATATCTTGATGACAATTGCGTCTCCCCAGCAAAGACGCCAAAAACTTACTTGCTTCTCTTACACCGACTATATAAAAGTAACTAATTGTACATGTATCGTCAGTACCGATACTCAATATAAAAGTAGAAATCCAAATTTTAAGAATGAGATATTTTAAATGATATCGATCCCACAGGAAACTATTGTCAAGCTACGATGTGTTATGAAAATATAATAAGAACATAGGATAAAAATAATTAGAACCTCCTCGAATCAAATAAACTAATAAAATAACACACTTATTCCAGTTTCAAATATTATAGACTTTATTTACGTGCAAAAGATACATAAAATAACACTTATGATCATCTAATTAATCTATCTATACACATGCAATAAACCTTATATTAATGTTTATGCTTAGTACAGATCTCTCTCATGTAAATTACTTAGAATGTCCCCACTCTAAATGAATTACACATACATAAAATTTGAGACAAATTTGAATAAATTGTAAGATAGATTTTTAGTCATTGATGTGTGAGATTAATCTAATAATCTACAAGATTAAACTATTAAATAAAACTCGAGTAGCTCTAATCATCAAATTGATTCTTTCATGCAAGAGATAGGCGCCAACTGTGCCGTGGCTTTATTTGATTTTCTTGAAGTAACAATGTTGGTAGATTGGCATTATTAATTCTAAAATGTGATGAGGCAATCCATTTTTATTAGATTTTAGTGTATATAGTTGGAAATTACGTACAGACAACTTCTCCATTGGACACCATGATTATTCCCTTTATACTTTTTGTGCAAGATCATCTTTGAGACCTGTAAAGAATCAACAAGATATATTTTTACTAAAAAGGAAGGGATAAAGGTATGCATAATTATCAAACTGTTAACTCAAGATATGCTGTATATAGTTCACCAATATCTTTGCTGAGTGTCTTCAAGTTTAAACTTTTCTTAGTAAACCTTTGTTCATGACTCTTACACCAACTATTCAAAAGTGCAAACTGGCACAGTTTTCATCAGTATCGATATCCAATATAAAAGCGAAAACTACATGTATACGGTTGTGATGTAGTCTTAAAATACAAATCACATGAGGAAGTGAGAGTTGGTCAAGGTTATGTTACGAAAATAAGAAATAAAAGAAATAGAAATGGTTAAAGTAATATAAAATATATAAATAACGATTGAAACTAGACTCATTATAGATGACACAATTATTCCATTTCTAGATATTATATCCTTCATATACGTATTCATAACTATAATAAGATGCACATGAATATTCAAGTGTTCCTACTTGTATGCATGAGAGAAGCCTAATCATAAATGTTTACGCCTAATTACAGTGATCACAACATAAATTACTTAAGAAGTTCTGCACCTCCCTAAATATCTTATACATGATACATATAACAATCTTTCCAATTAGATAATCTTGTATATACTCAGATATACAAAGTAAGCACATATTGCTATTAATCAAGAAAGTAATTGAACATGCAAGGTTGGAAGGTGGAATTTGAAAACTTAAAATTAACCCTATAGGATCTCCTAAGCATGCCATGATTTAATAATCTAAGTTGAAACATTCTATAAATGTTATCAGGTTTATAAAACTTATTAAAAGAAACCTAGCATCTAAGTTAAGAGAATTACAAGTTGATGCGTGCCTTTCCCTTGGTGCAACATTTTCTTAGAGTAATTCGACAGAACTCTGTTAGCACCGACCAAAACATCCTTTGAGGAAGAACCCATTGGTAGACAGAATGTGCTAGATCACTCGAACAATAACCTAAAAATATTAACTAAGAAGGCTCCCTTCAAAAAGAAAGAACCTTTTAAAGAATTCTTACGATGTTGTAGAAACTAGTGGAGGATCTCGCAAAAAGCTTGCAAAGAAGAGATGCCAAACTAAGAGAGAAATGCTAAGCTGAAGTATGTTGAGAAGGAGAAAAGGAGAGGCTATTTATAGGGAGAGGGAAGTTGAAATTAAGCAATGTGGGATGGCATTTCTCTCATCCCACACATGGGTTAACCGTGCGGAGCACCAACCTCCACGGGTCATCCCGCCTCATAGCCTACTTATGCGGGCTATGCGTAGCCTCCATAAAGCAAGCCCTAAGAGGCTTGCCTTGTGCCGCAAGCTTGGCTTGTGGGCCTTCTTACAAGCCCAGCTTATGGGCGCTCTAGTGGGCTCGTTAGTACACAAGCCTAGCTCTCACGCTAGTGGCCCGCAAGCTATTTTGCTTGTGAGGAAGCCGTTTTGGCTCCCACCCCGAATAACTCATGTTCGTGGGGGGCCCACTTGCAACGGGGAAAATTCCATTCCTCTGCTTAGTGCATTTTTCCCAAACTCTCCTTTAATCCTTAATTATTAATATGGTCCAATCAATTAATAATTCATTCGACAAATTTGACAAAATTAATATTCTAGGTATAGACCTAGTCTATAGGTTCTTTACTTAGTCAGATAAATATCTAAAGTGTGTGCCACCATAAGAATGTGATGTATGGAGCCGCTCGAGGTTATTCCATATTATGCTTCCCATCCAAGAACCTTTAGGCTTAGTGTTCTAGACCGATACGGAACCTGATAGCTCTAGACGATTAAATGGGCTTTCTAGAAAAGGCATATGATCCCTCGATACTTGGAACGTCACATGCCTGTGACTTAATTTGGTTCTGCAATAGTAATCAATACAATACACTCCTTCATTAGGTTATGTAGCATCTAGTTTATTAATCTCGGATTAAGTGTTAGCTCATGTAATAGCCGTAGCTATCATAGAATTAGACTTGTTCACGAAGAACACCACTCGCCATAATGTAATAAGATTGACTAAAAACCCATTCTATCAATCTTATACACTAACAAGAGGTTTATGAGTGTGTATCCTCAACAAGAGGCCCTAAGGTACATCTACCATTATATCACTCTATCAGGAGCAATGGATCCCATCTTGACTACTTGGCTTAGCAACATGTCATCATCACCATACCCATAATCACCAGTATTATCTTGTTCGCCAGGGTTTGTATTAGTATGACCCAAAGTATAGCAACTCCTACATAAAGTAACCAGTATCTCAGGTTTGAGGATGCTTGTACTTCTCCTACAATAAGAAATGACACTAACACATGGATATAGTTATTTACAAGTGTCTAATTATAGTAGCCACTAGTGTATTACCCGAATACATTCATGTGTTAACTCAAGGTATCACCTTAAGCTCGTGAGATCGGCTACTTAGATCTAATATAAGGAGTAAGCCTACACATGCTAGTTTATCTACTTCATTGATGTCCAGTCTCAATAAAACCATGACTAGGGACATTCAGACTATTCATAGAACATGTATGTGCAATTCTCACACCACGTAGCTCCGACTATGTCTTTGCACTTTTACGCTATGAACTAGTCACATACTTTGTCTTATAATTTCCCATATATAATATCACATATATATGATACCAGCGAGATACATAAATTAAACAAACATTGATAAACAGCAAAGATGCCTTTATTGTTAATAATAATAATGTGAAACTATTTGTACATTATAACTAATTAAAATATATTACCATAATTACCTCTAGGGCATACATCATGTCTCACAATGTCCCACTTGCACTAGAGCCAATTGCCCATGTGCTTCATTCTATACTCGTTAACATGATGGTCATGCTTAACCTGACTCAATGGCTTTGTTAGCCCATTCGCTAGATTCGGATTCATTGGGATGTATTCTCAATTGGTATCTTTTCTAGCTATTATATCATAAATGAGATGGTATTTTTATTGAGTATATGTCCATTTCTCTAACGACACCATGGTTCCTTTGCCTGAGCAATAGCTCAATTGTTATCACAATAGACCACTATTGGATTTACAATGCTGGACACCACACCGAGATCACCAATAAATCCCTTTAACTAAACAACTTGCTTAGCTACTTTTGAAGCAGCTATATACTCAAATTCAATAGTTGAATCGACAGTAGTATCCTACTTGAAACTTTTCCAAACAATTTCCCCTCTATTTAACATAAACATATTTCTTGAATGAGACATGTAATCATCCCTGTCAGATTAAAAACTCACATAAATGTATCCCTTCATAGAGACATCACCTTCTCCGTATACTAGAAACATATCCTTAGTCGTACGTAAGTATTTAAGGATAGTTTTAATAGCCATCCAGTGCTTCTCACCTAGGTTAGATTGAAATCTGCTCGTGATGGTCAACGTATGTGAGATGTCAGGCTGAGTGCATATCATAGCATACATGATGAATCCTATCGCTGAGGTATAGGGTATTCCATTCAAGCGCAATCTCTCCTCTTGTGTTCTCGGACACTCAGATTTAGAAAGGTTAATCCCATGAGATGTTCGGAGATAACCCTTTCTTGATTTCTCAAGATTAAATCAAGCCAAAACCTTATCTTTGTATGTACTTTACGAGAGACATAACAGCCTTCTAGATTTATCTCAGGAGATCTTTATACCTAGTATGAATGCTACCTCTCCAAGGTCTTTCATGGAGAACTTCTTTCACAACCATGAATTCACTGTTTGAAGAAAAGGAACAATGTTTCCTATCAGTAATATATCATTGACATATAATACAAGGGAAACGGTGGCACTCCCACTAGCGTTCTTATATACACGTGACTCATTAGCATTTAACATAAAACCAATTTGTTGGATTATCTCGTCAAACCTAATATTCCAACTCCTTGATACTTGCTTAAGTCTGACTTCTGCAACTTGAATACCATCGAGCCATCCTTGGATGTAAAACTCTCGTGTTGTGCATATATACACATCCCTATCTAGATTCCCATTAAGAAATGCTATTTTCACATCCATCTTCTATATCTCATAATCGTAATGAGCAGCAATGGTAAGAAGTATTCTAATAGACTTTAACATGACCAACAGTGAAAAGGTTTCATCATAGTCAATGCCTTCTTTTTTACTGTATCCTTTTACAACCAGCCTTGCTTTATATGTAATATATACCGTCCATGTCAGTTTTCTTCTTGAAAACCCACTTGCATCCTATGGGCTTAATCCCAGTTAGAGCATCAATCAAGCTCCAAAGTTGATTTTCACACATGGAGTCCTTCTCTCACCTCATGGTTGTAAACCATTTATTAGACTCTAAGCCTCCCATTGCCTCCTTGTAAGTCTTGGGCTCGTCATCTTCCATAAGGAAGATTTTTTTTATCATTAGTGTTGAGACAACTGTATCGCTCGGGAGCGATTGGAGCCTAACCTAACCTATGCAGTGTCAGTGTTATATAGGCTATTCCATTCTTATACTTTCTTATGTAACAGGTGTAGGAACAATCAGTGATTGTCTGTTTGATCTTCTTGAGTGCCTAACTCAAGATTGCTACCACTAGCTTTTGCAAGTATATGCTCCTTCTCGAGGAATAGAGTATTTCAAGAAACAAGGACTTTTTGTTCATTGGGATCATAAAAGGTATAATTCATAGTCTTCTTAGGGTAACCTACAAATAGACACCTATCAAACTTAGAACCCAGCCTATCTGAACTTGTCCTCTTTATATAAGCAAGACATCCCCAAACTCTCAGGTGAGAATGATTAAACTGATTTCAAGGGTACTCTGTTTATAATATAAACTACGCTATCAAGTGCATAAACCTAAAAGGAAATGCTGAGTTCTAGTTAGCTCATCATGGATCGAACCATATCTAATAGGGTTTGATTTCTCCTTTCTAACACTCTATTATGTTGGGGTGTATAAGGAGGTGTCCACTGGGATAAAATACCATTATCCCTTAGATAATCCTAAAACTCTTAGCTTAAGTATTCAACGCCTTGATCAGATCGAAGGGTATTGATACTTTTTCCCAGCTATCTCTCTACTTCGTTTTT
>CATIWQ010406607.1:0-12119 GCA_949673415.1 Euphorbia schlechtendalii | reverse complement strand
TTTTGGAGATCGGGGTTTTTTCTTGCGGGGAGATGGGCCTTTTGATTCTTCGTACATAGGAATCTGCATTATTTGGAATTTTTGGTTAGTAATTTTGGTGGAAGGTGAAGTGAAGGTCAATGAACCGGTGAAAAATTGATTTTACTTTACTCAGTGGCGGTGCCAGGATTCTCACACCGCGGGGGTGAAAGTATAAATAAAAGTCTCTTACAAAAAATCCAGCCAACGAATTTCCAACCGGCTATTAATAAGCCAAAGTTGATAGCAATGATATTATGATAAAATACAAACCGCTTATGATTAATTTGACAGTACATATCAAACAACTTTATTTCAGCATTAAAATTTGAATTAATGTTGTAGTTAAGGTTTCACATGGAAAGCTTGACTTTATTTTGACTTCAACTAATGAATAATGTATATTCTTATCTCACGGTATTTTGGATCTAACATATTTCTTTGTCTCTTACAAACAATTCGCCGATTAAATTTAAGCCTTAACCTTTACAATATAACACAACATAAATTATAATCATATCAAATTCAAGCCCAGGTATGAATTTTTCATAAATTAAACCACGGATATTAACAATAGTAATCAACGAAAATCAAATAAAACGAACATAATTTTGGAATCATAAATAGTACAATCCTGAAAGTATTATTAAGAGAAAATCCAACAAAAAAAGTAGAAAAATCATAGCAGCCTCACCTCACATCTTGTTTAGGATTGAATTCAAATTAGGTATTTTAACTTTTAATTGAAAATCTAACCTATTTTGAGATGCGGAAGGAGGTCAAGAACGTGAGACACGCTGAGACTGGTAGGATTTTGGTGGCGAACAACAGAACGACGAACAACATAAACTCAGGGGAGAACAACGGAACAATGAACAAGAGAAATTCAAGCGACCAAAAATTGGTCGAAATCAAACACAGGTCTACTATCTTCTAGGTTATTTTTTCTGCGTTCATTAATTTTATATATTTTATTTTTATTATTTTATTAAGTGAATAATGAAACGACGTTGTTTTGCATTTTAAAATAAAAGACTGAATGGTGACGTTTAAAGCCTTAGGTTAGAAAAGAAACATCGTGCATTAGGTTAGAAAAGAAACATAATGCAGGTCTTTAACTCTGCAGCAGGAGCGGTCATTACAGTCTTGGGGAGGCAAATCTCTCGCTGGAACCTAATGTTTTTGGAGTGTTCAGGCCGCTGGGTGGGCGGCTGCCTCTGCACGCCACCCCCCAGCACCTCCACTGTTGGGTTGGATTCATTTACTTCAAGCAAGGAGAAATATGAGACCGTATTTCTTTTTCTATTAATCCATTGTCATTCATAATTGATTTAAATTTAGAGTATTTCAATTTTGTGCAGCTCTTACATACATGTCCAAGAAAAATGAAGCCAAAACCAAGATTAGTCAATGATTATACTCCTAAAAGAATTCAATTTGGATATCAAGGATAAAGATGAAAAGACTGATTAATGAAGAGGAAGCTTTCATTTTAAATGTTATTTTTCTTCAAGCATGTAACATCATGGTATGTCGATATGAATTTATAGTAAAGGACATGAAATTTTTTTATCGCAGTCCAACCGATAGTATTGTTTGTTTTATTTTGAATGTAAATCCACAAGTGGAAAAGAAATAGAAATTGGGAACCGGTTTTAGAAATTAAGAGACCAATGTGAAAAATATACATGCGATTTAATAGTTTCGTCATATTTTTTTCCTTTTTGTAATGCTTGTAATGTTACTTTTCGCAATGAATATTATAGGCATACGAGTGGTTATCAAATTAATAAGTAAGGTTAAAAAGTACAAACAAACAAAAATAAATTTAGGCAATAAATAATTAATTGATTAAGGCTAAATAAAATCAATAGTTGCTACATCCTACACTTTTATCATTTTTTAGGGAAAGGAAGAAACACAAATACTAGAATAGGGCAAGTCTAGGAAAAGAGACCCCCGGAAAGGTCCTCAAATAATAAGGACATGATATCCGGAATAGGGTCATAAAACACATGACCTCTCGACGCGTCAAAAAAAGTCAAGTCATATGCGCTATAGCTTTTTTGTCATGGTAAATAAGCTCGAAGCCCATAAACTTTTTAATCTCACTATACAACCAATGGTAACAATTAGACTCAGTGCTCATCTTTTGCACCACATCGCACACAAACCATATCAACCTCAACGATAACTTGTTTATAACCCCTCTCCCAAGCAAGCGAGAGGCCATCAATCACACCCCACAATTCAGCTATAGCAATCGACCAAGAGACCATATTTTTGGCAAAACCCCCAAACCACTTCCCCGTTAGCATCCTGAATAAGCCCCCCGACAATGCTTTGAACTCACTTCCACTAACTGAACCATCTGAATTCAACTTAACCCATCTCAGAGAAGGAACATTCCGGCCAATAAGCGCCCGTTCACGAGAAGTTGCGGGCACCAACCTACCAGCAGTCCCCAAAAACTCCACGTCTCGGTTAGCCCCTTCGCTTGAATAGAAACACTAGTCGCCTCCTGCACACTGCCTTTAAAAACAAAGCAATTCCTCTACTTCCAACAGAACCAGCAAACTATGCCGAAACCCCAATTACGAAAGCCGAATCTACCATGGGACCACAAGTTATGACTCAACCAATTCTGCAAATTCCCGGTGATAAACTGATCTAATTGTGATGGATTAATAAACTTGCGCCACTCTTCTTTCGCATCGGGCAATCCCTCAACGCATGATTCAAGTCTTCAACTCCGCCACCACAAAGAGTACAAGCTGGCCAACTACTCATGTGACATCTCATGCGCTCCATATTCATAAGCAAGGCTTTATCATTTTTTTAGCAAACGGAAATAATATCTAATTTAATGAATTCAATTTATCTTAACAAAAAAAGTCATGAATTATCTTCATAACTAACAACAATAAGTTATGTAATGTTTAATGGTGATGTTCCTCAAGAGTGATCTTCCGGTCTTTGAATGTTCCTAAGCCTTGCAAAACAAGTCTCCGATCGAAAGCGTTTTCGATGAAAACCCTCCGACGATCAAGTTAGGTGTCTGAGAAGGGTGGTTTCAGTGTATTCTTAGAATAATAGTTACCTCTACAATGTGAGATTATCTTGCTATTTATAAGATTGCATGTAATGATGATATGTGGGACCCATATGCAAGAGGTGCACGTGTGGCAAGCCACTTGGGGGTCTTGTCAACCGTCGGAGCATTAAATGATTCGTCTCTGCCAGTCAGTATAGCATTTAATGCGACAGAGAAGAGAGAATAAGTGCGCCGATGTCAGCATGGGTTCTAAGGATGATGTCTCAGCTTACACGCGGTGGGTAACGTCGAGGGCCATTTATTTGTAAGACTTTGCCTCGGCTCAATGTTATGTTAATGGGGTATCAGCAAGTGTCCGAGCCGAGGCACACTTTTGTTCTGTAGACCAAGATGCAGGCCTTGAGGCCTTTAATGGGCCCTGAGACCTTTAATGGGCTTTGATATCAGGAGTCCCCCCCTTAACGAGCCCAAATGAAGGCTCTTTAGGGCCTTTAAACGTAGCATCATTTTGCTGGAGCTGTGACTGTTGAGCTGACGTGGCCTTTCACATTCGTTGCTATTTTACAGTAATGACGGCCTTTGTAGGGAATAGGAGTGTCCTCTCGTTTTGCATGCGATTTACTGTATATATTAGGGCATGTGTTCTTTCTTCGCTCATTTTTGATTTGTTAGTACGCTGCTATTTGCTCTCCGATTTCATCATTTTCCTTTCGCAAATTGCTGTCTAAATTCTTCCTCTTTCCTTGAGTGAGTTCTTTCGCCGCTTTCATTTGTTAAAATGTCTTCAAATTCTTCTGATTCTTGCACGTTGATCCACCGCGTCGGTCACCGCCAACCGGTGGAGGAGCGTGACACTCATCCTACTGCGGTGCTGCCTTTGAGGGGCCCCGAGGCCACCGACATGGTGGAGGTGGTGGGGGGTGGCTCAGATTCTGTTCCGCGTCGCCCAATTGTGATCGGAGAGTCTTCCTCCCCTTTTCCTGCTGAAGGGGTGGATTTTCAAACCCCCACCACCATAAAAAAGAAAGAGGTTAGCGAGATTTTCCAGCTGTTGGTTGGTTTATCGGGCGATGTTTTAGGGAAGGCCCCGAAGAAGGGGGAAGTGATGTGGAATCCCCCTAGGGAGGATTTGGTACCCATCATTTACCAGCAAGTGCGCTGGGGATTCCGCTTTCCCCTGGAAGTTGGTGTGGTGGATGTGCTACGCGAATTTGGTTTATACCCCGGGTAATTACATCTAAACGCCTGGATTGTTTTGGCTGTTCTAACGCGAATGTGCTGCGAGCTGGGTTTTACCCTTTCGAGGCACGTGTTCCACCTGTTCTTCAGGCCCCGTACAATGCACGCCGGGGCTTTCATTTTTTAGGGTAGCACAAGGGAAACCACACCGAAGCTAGTGGAGAAGCAATCCCGCGTAAGGGATTTTAAGGACAAGTGGTTCTGGATATTTCCAGCCCCTGATAATGTTGAGAGGGATGCACCGAATCCTTTGAGGGATGGGAAGTTTCCTCTCCACACTCGTTGGAACCGCAACCTAGAGTATCCCCATAGCTGGCGCCGGGCCAAAGATTTGAGTGCTTCGCAGCACCGAGAGGCTGAGATCATTCGTCGGATCTAGCCCAGCATTCACTGGTGCGTGGCGGAGTTTTTACTTGGTCAACCCGATGGTCTCTTCTGCTAGATGGATCAAGGGGCCATCATTTATACCAATTTGACTGTTGAGGGTGGTGAGATTTTGAAAAACTAATCGCTGCCTTTTCTTTTATTTGTAAGAATGGCTCGTACTAAGTGAAAATAAAAAATTATTCCTGTAGTGGCAGCGGCAAGGATGCAGATGGTTGAGGTTATCTCGCCGGTGGTAGCTGTTATTCCCACACCTGCAGCGATGAAGGTGACGCCAACAGTGGAGGTTGCTGCTAAGAGCTGGGCTCAGCAGCTACTTGAATAGGGTAGCGTAGATACTCTTGCAATGCAACAGGTAACCGTCAAGGCAGAGGGTGACATAGTTGTCATTGATACTACCCCGCCCAGAGCCATGGTGACAATGCCTAGAGCTGAGGGGCCCCATGCTAGGGGAAAGGATCCCGCTGCTGCTGGAAGGGGCATAGAGATTAGGGAGAGGGGGCAGAAGCCCCGTAGAGATGGTAAGGTTGGAGGGAAGCCCTCCAAGGGGAAAGCTTCGCTGACAGAGGAGAAGCAGGTCTAATGGGCCAAATACGATCCTCCCTTGGTAAGTTCATCGGCTGAGCTCCCTTTTTTGTTTATTTATTTGCTTGTATTGGCCGTTAAAGTTCACCTGGATATGCTATAGTTGTGGTGGAAGGTCCACGGGGAGGATGTGCCTCTGATCAAGGCAGAGGTGATGAGTGAACTAGGGCGCTACACCGAGCTTCCTAGCGAGGATGCTCACTTCGGTGTTATGGGTCCCACTGAGTTGGGGGCCTATGTGGAGCAGTGGGCCTTGCTTGTAAGTGTTTTTTATCTAAGAGCTGGTTCATTTTTCATGTATGCATTGTGTGCCCTTGTTGGTTGTCTAATTTGTCTTTGTTGCTATGAAAGCCTTTTCTGCTACCCATCGGGTGGTAAAAGCGTTGGTTGAGGCCCAACATCAAGTGGAGACAGCTTATGCTGTCTTCTAAGGCAGTGCCAAGAGGTTGAAGAAGTTTCAGCTTGAGCGCGAAACTTTTGCGGAGCTAGAGGAGACTGCCCAGAAACTGGGGGAGGCAGGCAAAAAACAAACCGCGGAGCTAACCCAGGCTTACGCGGACTTGGAATATTCAGAGAATAAAAGGAAGGAGTTGGTGAGCGCAATGCGGGCCATGGAGGAGAAGCATGGCGTGGCGCTAGCCAAGGTTAAGTCCGCCACTGAAGCTGAGGAGAAAAGACTTAAAGCGCTGGTAGAGGAGGAGAAGGAAAAGAGAGCCCAAGTGGCTAAAAATTTGGAGGACGCGGAGAAAGGGCTGGGGTATTGGAGGACCATTGCCGAGGATAAAACCGCAGTGCTGCGAGATCTCCAGTATAAGCAAGATCGTCATAAGGCAAAGTACAAGCTTAAGGTGAAGCAGACTCGCGAAGATTGGCGGGAGGATCACCTCAGCTATCGGACTGCTTTTCTTCGCGCTGTGCGCGCTAAATTTCCTGAGGCTAATATCGACGATCTTGCCCAATTAGCGCCGCCTGATGAACCCCTCGGACGTTGGGAGGAAGATGAGCGCATATTTGGGCCTCCCGCGCCAAAGTCTTCTTATTCGAACGTTTCTTCGGTAGCGACAGAGGAGGAGGAAGTTCAATCATAACGACCTCCATCTTACTTGTTTTGTATTTTTGTTTAAAAATTCCTTGACTTTTGTAGCCATTGAGTTCGGCTTATGTAAACTCCACCCTTTTTATAAATGAAACCCTTTTGTGCTCATATGTCCTGTTTATCACCGAGTTAATGGCTTTTGCTGAATTTTTCTCGCTCATGGTTTTTATTCTGATCAACTGTTGTATGCCAATATATACATTGCTCTTCTGATTAATTGCATGCCTTACTTTTTCTTGTATATCGTTCAATGGTATAAAAGGGGACTTAACTTTGCATTGTGCTGGTTTATGACTTGTTTTAATATCAAAGCGTGAGAGCGCCGAGCGGATTTCGTTGATCTGACCCTGCGGGCTATTTTAGTTGCTTTAATTTTAAAGCGTGAGAGCATCGAGGGGATTTCACTGATCTAACCCTGCAAGCTGTTTTACTTGCTTTAATTTCAAAGCGTGAGAGCGCCGAGGGGATCTCGTTGATCTAACCCTGCGGGCTGTTTTACTTGCTTTAATTTCAAAGCGTGAGAACGTCGAGGGGATCTCGTTGATCTGACCCTACAGGATGTTTTGCTTGCTTTAATTTCAAAGTGTGAGAGCGCCGAGGGGATCTCGTTGATCTGACCTTGCGGGCTGTTTTGCTTGCTTTAATTTCAAAGCGTAAGAGCACCGAGGGTATCTCGTTAATCTGACCCTGAGGGTTGTTTTGCTTGCTTTAATTTCAAAGTGTGAGAGCGGCCAGGGGATCTCGTTGATCTGACCTTGCGGGCTGTTTTACTTGGTCATCCGTTTGCTCATATGGGGAAGGTTTGTAAGAAGCTGTATTTTCATTGCTGTGAGGGTTTACAAAACATAATCTTAATGAGTAGATGTACAAAATGTCATTCATCATGCTCCCGGGTAAAACTTTCGAAGAGATGTTGCGTTCCACGTACGAGGTAGGACTTTTCGTCGAATGGTGGATAACTTGTAGGCGCTGCCTCTTATTCATCTCGTCACTTTGAACAGGCCTTCCCATTTGATACCGAGCTTTTCTCAACCCTCTCTCGCTTGTGAGTCCTTTGTATTTCGAAGGACCAGGTCGCCTTCTTGGAATGTCAGTGGTTTGATCTTCGTGTTGCGTTTGAGCGCAATGTGTCGTTTGTATTCTGTCATGCGTATGAGAGCTTACTCTCGCCTCTCTTCCAATGAATCCAAGTTGTTCCTCAGCAAATCATCATTTGAGGCGCCCTTGATGTAGTTGGCCACCCTCGCGCTGGGGGCACCGATGTCGACAGGGACCACCGCCTCTATTCCGTAAGTGAGAAGTAAGGGTGTTTCGCCCGTTGCTGTTCGAGGAGTGGTCTTGTAGGACCAGAGGATGTTGTTCAGCTCTTCCAGCCACGCTGAACCATGTTCTTAAACCCTTGTTTTCATTCCCTCCAAGATAGTCCGATTAGTTACCTCCGTCATACCGTTCATCTGAGGATGGGATACACTGGAGAAGCGGAGCCGTATTTTTAACCTTTGGAAGAAGCATTTGAACGCATGACAGTTAAATTGCATCCCATTGTCTGCTATGATTGTGTGAGGGATGCCGAAGTGCAACATTGTATTCTTGGCAAAAAAAGTCATGACCTGTTTAGGTGTGATGGCTAATAACGGCTCGCCTTCCACCCATTTAGTAAAGTGATCAACGGCCACAATAATCCAACTCTTCTGCTATTTCGCCCTTGATAAGAGCCCCACTAAATCAACTCCCCAAAGAGCGAAGGGACATGTAGCTTGTATTACAGCCCTCGGCCAGGTTGGTGCCGATGATGTCTTGGCAAAGGCTTGGCAGGCCTCGCAAGATTGGACCATTCTTTTAGCTTCCAGCTCCATAGTTAGCCAACAGAAGCCTTGCAGCTTCGCCCTTCGAACCATTGCGTCTTTCTTCTCATACGCGCCACAGAGGCCCTTCGCGCAATATATAATCGGCATTGACTCGGTCAACGCTTTTCAGCCATGGATGACTTATTGATTTACGATACAGCTATCCGTCGATGATTGCATAGCAGAAAGACTTTCTCACTATTTTTTGAGCCAGGCCTGCATCCGTTGGTAGCTCGTTGCGTTCCAAGTATTTGCTAATGGGGGTAAACCACTCGTCCTCCACTTTCGTTTGTAATACCTCGGTTATTGGTACACTGGGGGCATCTATCCGTAGAGGGACACAGGGGAGTAAGATTTCTTATTCTTCGCATGAGGCCCCCTTTACCAATCTATCAGCCTCGGCATTCAACGCCCTGGGGATCTGTTCGATGGACATTTCAGTGCCTTCCATTCGGATCTCGTTAACGAGGGCAGTGATTCGGTTGAGATATTATCGCATGAACCCATTCTTAGCTTTGTATTCTCCATTGAATTGCTTGACCACAAGTCCAGAGTCGCTGAATATTCTGACATTGTCGGGTTTAATGGCTTTAATGATCTCCAAACCAAATATCATCCCTTCGTACTCCACAACGTTGTTGGAGGCTCTGAATTCAAGCCTAACTACCTACCGAATCAATATCCCCTTCGGGCCTTGGATGTATATTCCACTGCCCGACGTTGTACTATTAGAACTGCCATCTATAAACATACGCCATACTGTCTCTGGTAGCTCCATCCACGGCGGGGCTTCTTGTACAAAGTCTGCTAATGCTTGTGCTTACATCGCTGTCCTTGGTTCAAAGCGGACATCAAATTCAGCAAGTTTGAGGTACCATTCAGTGCCCTGAAGTTTCGAACCGTTGGAGTGCTTTCTTAAGTGGTAGGTCGGTTCGCACTATGATCGTGTGGGCTTGGAATTAATGGCGCCACTTTTGGAAAGATATTACCAGGGCAAATGCTTTTCCATGCGGCCGTATTAAATTTCGGCACCATTCAAAGCGCGGCTACCGTAATAGACAAGGAACTAATCCGCCTCCTCTTCTCTAATAAGTACCATTTCCAATGCTTTCTTCGAAGTGCTGAGGTAGAGGTATAGAGGCGCGCCTGCTATAGGGTGGCTCATCAAGGGTGGAGAGACCAAAAAGGTTTTGATCTCGGCCAAGGCTATGGCGCAGTCCTCTCCCGATACGAACTTCTTTGCTTTCAAGGCTTTGTAGAATGGGATGCATCGTCGTTCCGCGCAGGATATGAAGCGGCCTAAAGCATTGAGTTTGCCGTTGAGGCGCTGGACATCCTTGATGTTTCAGGGTTCTTGTAGCTGGAGTACCGCTTTTATTTTATTAGGGTTGGCTTCTATTCCCCTCTGCGAGACTAAATAGCCCAAAAATTTCCCTCCTGTAACGCCGAAGGCACACTTTTCTGGGTTCAGCTTCAACTCGTACTTTTCCAGCAAAGTCATCACTTTAGCTATATCGGTAGCATGATCTTCCTTAGCTTTACTCTTGATAATCATGTCGTCCACGTACAACTCCACCTCCTTTCCTATCATGTCATGGAATATTTCATTAACCATCCTTTGATACGTGGCTCCAGCATTCTTGAGACCAAAGGGCATGACATTGTAGCAATATATCCCCTCGTGGGTGATAAAAGAGGTCTTTTCCTTGTCTTCTTTGGCCATTGGTATTTAATTGTATCCTGAGGCTGCATCCAGTATGGAATAAATGGCGTAGCCTGCCGTGGCATCTACTAGCATGTCTATACTTGGGAGGGGGTAGCTATCCTTTGGGCAAGCTTTGTTTAAGTCTGTGAAATCCACACACATGTGGAACTTCCCGTTTGGCTTCTTGACTAATACCACGTTGGCGATCCAATCTGGGTAACGAACTGCCTTGATGTGTTCGACCTCTAACAAACGAGAAATCTCTTCTTCGATTGCTCTCTGTCTTTCTGGAGCATGGTTTCTCCGCTTTTGCTGCACCGGCCTTGCCTGAGGGAGGACATTTAGTCTGTGTTCTGTGACCGTAGGGCTGACACGTTTAAGGTCTATCGGGGCCCACGTGAAAGCCTGGACCTTTTCTCATAACATTGTCAAGATCTCTTCCCTAGTCTTATTCGTCAATCCTCCTGACATGCGGATATCCTTCCCTTCTTCCAATGTGACTGCTACCATTACATCCGCCGGCTCGGTGGATGTTTCTCTGTCAGGTTCATCTACTGACAAAGGCTCGGCCTTTAGGGACATTAAATATGTCTCCTGGGCAGCCTGTTGATTTCCTCGGGCGGTGGCCACTCCCTGATGCGTGGGTATTTGCAGCGTAAGGTACCTGAGGTTAATGACTCCTTTGGATCCAATGATGAGTGGGTACCCCAGGATTATGTTGTAGGCCAACGGGATATTTACAATCAAGAACTCCGCTCGAGTCTTCCACTTGGGATTTTCGTCTCCCAATGCAATGGATAAGTTCGCCAAACCGCATACTCAGACGGCATACCCGCCGAGGATGATTAGCGGTGCCTGATGAATAGTGAGATGGTTAGGGTTTCCTCCCACGGCTTCATATACCTTTCTAGTCATCACGTTAATTGAGCTACCTGTATCTACTAGGGTGCGGCGCACTTGGTATCCTTCCACCATCATCTCAATCACCAAGGCGTTATTATGGGGTGAAGGTTTCCTTTCCTAGGCAAAGGAGTAGTATGTCTCACCTCCCTTATCCGTATTGTCGTAGTCAAATGCTATCCCCCTTTTTCTTTTTTTCTGGATGGTTCCCCCGGATATTACATGTATACTCCTCTGGGTGGAGGGTCTTCAGTATTACGGCATTGGTGTTGGCCCATTTCAGCATTTGAGTTAGGCGGTCAATAGTCCGCTCCATCGGCCCGGCGAGGCGGTTGGTAATCTCGATCTTTATCTCGACGAGGCGGTTGATAGCCTCGCTCGGCTTCTTGGAGAGGTGGTTTATAGCCTCACTCAGTTTCACGGCGAGGCGGTTGATAGCCTCGCTCTAGACGATGTCTGCCTCCTTCCTCTCGCCGTTCTCCTCTTGGTGGAGGATGGAGAAAATGGTTCAGTCGGCCCTCTGTGGCTTTCTTGCTCAACTCTCGAGTCAATTCTCTACATTCTTCAGTATCATGACCTTCACTTTTGTGGAACTCACAGTATATTCCCGGTTTTCCTTTATGCCTCATTTTAGGGGGGTATCGAATGTCCTCCCCATTTTTCTCAATCCACATTAATACCTCCTTCCTTTTGACATTGAATGGGAGAGAATCTTCCGCTTCTCGCCTCGCCAATTCCGGTCGGTACGTCGATCGGCGTTCTGAGTCTCGCCTTCCGTAATCTCATTGTTTGGCAAGCTCCTCCATTGTCGCGGCCTCAATTTGTTTCGTGTTTCATTTATGGGTTTCCCATCGTACCCACTTCCTAGCTTTCTGCATCAGCGCGACTAATGTGGTAGATCTCTCGGTGGAAATATCTTTCGCCAGGTCAGCACTCCGACAATTCCTTGCCATTGCTTCGGAGGCTATATCTATATTGCAGTCCCTAATTTCCAGGGCCACTTTCTGAAATCTTTATACTAACTCGGCCAGGGATTCATCCATCTTTTATCTAACCATTTGCAAATCTTGGACCGTTCGGCTAGGGGGAATGGATGTGACGAAGTACATGGCGAAGCTTTTAGCCATCATGTCAAAGCTCATCATAGATCCTGGCTTTAGACTCTCGAGCCAGTGGGTTGCTGGCGCCACGAGGGTGGTGGGGAATAGCTTGCATAACATGGCATCAGTAGCGTCAGCTGCCTCCATAACTTGGTGAAAATAGCGGACGTGTGTCGTAGGGTCCCCTATC
>CATIWQ010406438.1:0-18028 GCA_949673415.1 Euphorbia schlechtendalii | reverse complement strand
ACAAAGAGTTGTGTCCATTGGTGAATGATTGCATCACTTCATTGTGATTGGTTGAGAAGCTTCAATCTAATCCACAATGGATAGGCACCTTTTCATGATTGGTTGATTTCTTATAGGTGTCTATTCGTTGGTAGTTGATGGCGATTGATCGTCCTTATCTGGCAGTTGTTAGTTAAGAAGATTAAACCAGAAAACCATCCAAGTCATGACTGCGATATACAAGTCGCGACCATGAATCTTTGATTGGTAGATTTCTATTTTGAAGAAGAACAAGTTGTGACCGTGAATTGCATTTTTCTTCAGAATTCTTCTTATAACTTCACCGATCTTTGACAGCTTTGATCCTAAGCCAAATCTTAAAGTTCCACACATCTTTTTGCACCTTTTTCACTCTTTTTTCATAGAATTCCACTTTAAATCATTTTACTCCCAAGATTTACCTAGTATCTGCATTTGCATAAAAAACAACTACATACCACATGAAATCTTTTATATGAAGTATAAAAATGACTTAAACTATAGTGCTTAGTGTATAAAAATAATATGAAATTGAGTGCAATTATACACATATCAATGCAAACCATCCCTTTGGTGCGGCACTCCCTTAGAACAAATGGACAGCACCCCATTAGCGCTAGCCTCTAATCTAGGACAGTCTCTATGATTGATCCACAAGGATCTTCACCAACCAAAACCACTGTCGAGGAAGAACCCGTTGGTAGATAGCAGCTGCTAGACCACTCGAAGACCAACCTGAAAATATGACATAGAAGGCTCTCTTCAGAATATGAATGAGCCTTCAAAAGAATTCTTGTGATGTAGGAGAAACTCATTGAGGATCACGCAAAAGCTCGCAAAGAAAAGATGTCAAAACTTAGAAGGAAGGCTGAGCTGAAGTCAAGAGAAAGGAGGGGGTGAAAAACTATTTATAGTGGGAGGAGAGCAAAAAGCTCCCACACAGGTTGTCGTGCGAACCTTTAGTTTCGCATGGATCAACCCACGTGCATAGCCCGCACATGCAGGCTGTCTCGCAAGCCAACACTGCTTAGCAGCTCTTGCAGGCTTGCTGCCCGCCAGCATGGGCTAGTCCATATCCAGTGCATGCTAGTGGCCCATGAGAAAAAATGCTTGCGGGGCAGCCTCGAAGGCCCCACCATGAACATCTCGTGTTCACGGGCCTCACTCGCAATGATAAAAATTTTCCTTGCTCACCCTTATGTAATTTTTCCAAAAACCCTTTCCTTAAACTTTTAATTGTTATTTGTTCCAACTAATTAATAATTCACCCTATGATTTGCACATCCTTAATATTCTCAGCATAGACCAAATCTATAAGTTCTTTACTTAGTCCTGGGAGGACCCAAAGTGTGTGACCTCATGGGATCCCGAAGTATAGAGCCATTAGAAGTTAACCTTCACTTGACTTCCCACCCTAGAACCTTTAGACTCAATGTTCCAAATCGAAATGGAACCCGATAACTCTAAATGATCAAATGGGCTAGCAAAGGTGTATGATCCACTAATACTCAAAACATCACGTGCTTGTGACATGATCCGGTTATGCAATACTAACCAATAAAATACACTTCTTCAATCAGGTTAAGTACCATCTAGTTTATTAAGCTTGGATTAAGTGGTTGCTCATGTAATAGCCGTAGCTATCCTGGAATTAAACTTGTTCACGAAGAACAACACTAGCCATAATATATCAAGATTGACTAGAAACCCATTCTATCAATCTTATATGCTGATCAAAGGTTTATGAGTGTGTGTCTTCAACAAGACGCCTTAAGGTACATCTCCCATTATATCACTATATCAGGAGCGATGGATCCCATCTTGACTACTTGACTTACTAATGAGGGATCATCAGTATACCCATAATCATTCAAAACAACAAGGTATGAATAAGTGTGACCCAAAGTATAACAACTCCTACACAAGGTAACTAGTATTTCAAGTCTGAGGATACTTGTACTGATACTATAATAAGACATGAAACCAACATAAGGATATAGTTATTTCTGAATATCTATCTTATAGCGGTCTCCAATGTAATACCTGAATACATTCATGTGTTGACTCATGGTAAAACCTTCTGCTCGTGAGATCAGTGCTTGGATCTAATCCAAGGAGTAAGCCTATACATCCTAATCTGTTTGCTTCTTTGATGTCTAGTCTCAATGAAACTATTATTAGGGATATTTAGACTATTCATAGTAACACGTGTGTGCAGTTCTCAAACCACATAGCTCTCACTATTTCCTTGCACTTTCACACTATGAATTAGTCATGGACTTTGTTTTATCAATGCGTATATACATAATAGCACGCACACACACATCATGAATTAGTCATGGACTTTGTTTTATCAATGCGTATATACATAATAACACACACACACACACACACACACACACACACACATATATATGATACAAGAAAGATACATAATTTAAATATACATCAATAAATAACAAAGATGTCCTTATTATTGATAACAATAATCTTTAAACTGTTTGTACATTATAACTAATATAGATATATCACCCTAATTACCTCCAGGGCATACATCATGTCTAACAATCCCCCACTTGCACTAGAGCTAATTGCCCATGTGCTTTATGATGGTCATGCTTAACCTAAGTCAATGGCTTTGCTAGCCCATCCGCTAGATTCTTATCTGTAGGGATGTATTTTAAGATTATATCCTTTCTAGCTACTACCTCTTGAATGAGATGGTATTCTAAGTACATGTTTGTATCTTTTACAAGACCGTGGTTCCTTTGCAAAGTAATTACCCCTTTGTTATCGCAATAGACCGTTATTGGATTTATAATGCTGGACACCACATCAAGATCACCAATAAATCCCTTAAGTTAAACAACTTGCTTAGCTTCTTCTAAAGTAGCTATATACTCAAATTCAGTGGTTCAATCGATAGTCGTATCGTGTTTGAAGCTTTTCCAAATAACTACCCCTCCATTTAACATAAAACAATAACCTGACTAGGACTTATAATCATCCATGTCAAACTAAAAACTCATGTCAATGTATCCCTTCATAGAGAGATCACCTTATCCATATACCAAAAATATATCCTTAGTCCTACGTAAGTACTTAAGGATAGTTTTAATGGCCATCCAATGCTTCTCACCTATCAGATTGAAATATGCTCATGATGCTCAACGCATGTGAGATGTTAGGCCGACTGCATACCATATCATACATGATGGATCATATCAATGAAGCATAGGGTATTCCATTCATGCGTAATCTCTCCTCTTGTGTTCTCAGACACTCAGATTTAGAAAGGTTAATCTCATGTGACATTGGGAGATAACCCTCTCTTGATTACTCAAGGTTAAACCTGGCCAAAACCTAATCTATGCATGTACTTTGTGAAAAACCTAGCAACCTTTTGGATCTATCTCAGTAGATTTTTATACCTAATATAAAAGCTGCTTCTCCATGGTCATTTATGGAGAACTTCTTTGATAACCATGACTTTACTGTTTGAAGAAAAGGAACAGCATTTCCTAACAGTAATATGTCATTGACATATAGTACAAGGAAAACAATCACACTCTCACTAGTCATCTTATATACACAGGGCTCATTAGCCTTTGACACAAACTAATTTCTCCTAGTATCTCGTCAAACCTAATATTCCAATTCCTTGATGCTTTCTTAAGTCCATAAATGAACCTTTGCAACTTGCATACCATTGAGCCATCATGGGATGTAAAACCTTCAAGTTTTATCATATATACATCCTTATCCAAGTTCGTGTTAAGGAACATTGTTTTCACATCCTTTTGCCAGATCTCATGATCGTTATGACCAGCGATGACAAGGAGTCTAATAAACTTTAACATGGTTACTGGTGAAAAGGTTTTATCATAGTCAATACCTTCCTTTTGACTTTGCAACTAGCATTGTGTTATAGGTAATCACATTACTATCCATGTCAGTTTTCTTCTTGAAAACCCACTTGCATCCTATGGGCTTAATCCTACTTGGAGCATCAACCAAGCTCTAGACTTGATTTTTGTAGATTGAGTCCATCTCTAACCTCATGGCTGTAAACCATTTATCAGACTCTGAGCCTTCCATTGCCTCCTTATAAGTCTTGGGCTCATCGTCTTCCATAAGGAATATATGTTTATCATCAGTGATGAAATAACCATATTACTTGGGAGAGATTGGAGCCCGACCTGACCAACGCAATATCGATGTTATAATAGGTTGTTCCATGCTTACACTTTCTTATGTAACACGTGTAAGAACAATCAGTTGATTGTCTGTTTGATCCTCTTGAGTGCCTAGCTCAATATTGCTCCCACTAGCTTTTGCAAGTATAAATTCCTTCTAGAGGAATTGAGAATTTTTAAAACCAAGTACCTTTTATTCCTTGGGATCATAAAAGGTATAACCCATAGTCTCCTTAGGGTAACCTACAAGTAGACACCTGTCAAACTTCGCACCCAACTTATCTGAACTTGTCCTCTTTACATAAGTAGGACATCCCTAAACTCTCAGGTGAGAAAGAGCTGGTTTCTTACCATACCACATTTCATATGGTGTTTGATCAATTAATTTTGAAGGCACTCTGGTTAGAATATAAACTGCGCTCTCAAGTATCTACTGAGTTCTGCTTTGCTCATCATAGATCAAACCCTATTGAGAAGGGTTCAATTTCTCCTTTTCGACACTCCATTGTGTTGGGGTGTATAAGGATGTTTCCAATGGGCTAAAATACCATTATCCCTTAGATATCCTAAAACTCTTGGCTTAAAGGTCATGATACTTTTCCCAAGCATTTTCTCTACTTCGGTTCTATTTTGAATTTCTCAAAACCTTCAAACTTGTGCCTCATTAGGTACAAATAAACATATCACAAGTAATCATCGATAAATTTTATGAACTACATGAAACCTTGATGTGTCTTAACACTCATTGGACCACATACATCAAGTGGCACACTGACCCTTTCCTTTGAAAAGTTTCTTAGTCATATTTCCCTTTAAAAAGGTTCACACGCTCCATAGGATTCCCATTCCATTGGGCCTAAGTCACCACATTTGTGTACTTAGTTAAGCGAGTCTCATTTATATGGCTTAGATGACAATTCCACATGTATGAGGATTTCTCATTATATAACTTTGATTTCTTAACAATGTTCATATTTAGAATTTTAATTTTAGCATCTAGAACATAAATTCCATTAACACATGTTCCACAAGCATAAAGAACATTATCACGTCGAATTTGAAAATTACTATTAGAAAATAAAATCTCAAATCCATCTATTGCTAAACACGGAACATAAATAATATTCTTAGTGACATAAAGAATATAATAGCAATTGTTTAAAACTAAAGGCTACTAGGCAAACAAATTCTATATATCGCTACAGCTGTTGTACTAACCCATGCTCCATTTCCAACTCTTAGGTCCATTTCCCTCTTTGCAAGCCTTCTAGTGTCACGCAACCCCTATATAGAAGTACTGCTATGAGTACTACAACTAGTATCCAATACCCATGTAGAATCATAAGGAGCTATAGATAAGCTCTCTATCATGAACATACCCGAAGTAGATGCCTTGCCTGGCTTCTTCTTCACTTATTTAGAAATCAAAGCTTTACAATCACGTTTCTAGTGTTCGGACCTTCACGCATGAAACATATCCCTTTAGGTTTCTCCTTATCAATGATCTCATTTTTTACCTTCCTGTTGATAGGTTTTAAACCCTTACCTTTTATACAAGTCTTACTTACCTAGGTACCCGTACCTCTAACCTTCAGACCCTCTTCAAAACTTCTAAGTTTCTTAATAAACTCAATTATCTTTCTGGTCTTTTTTAGACATAAGTTAATCTTTCACGAAGGGTGAATATTTATCAAATAAATTCTCAATCATAGTCTGTATGTCATACTCGAAATTTCTTTCAATTACTATCTAAGTCATTCTCTTTGTATACTCAAAGTATTCAATACAACACTTAGTGGCCAAGATCTCATCATTTCTCCCAAAGGTATAGAATAATTTTAAAATTTCATTCCATTCAATCTTCATGCCCTCATGAATCCCTCTGAGATGCATCAACATGGATTTTAGGTCCATACCATCATGCTGCTTCTTAAGCTTCAAGATCATGGTTTCGAGCATCACAAGTGACGCCACAAAAGCATCCTCCTTAATGCTTAAGATATACCTCTTTCTGTTAGATAGAAGCCTCAACATCAGAATTGAATGGTTAAGGATTATCAAAAACATAATCCATGTTGCTCTTCCCAAGCTCCTTTCTAAGAGCCTTGAACTAGTCGTTAAAATTGATCCCTGTCAACTTATTGTCAAGTATCAGACAAAGATTTATGTTTGGATTCATTGTTCAGCCTAGATATAAGATAGAAATTATTCAGACATTAGTATATGTACATATATTTAATATAAAGTCTTTAATTAAACACATAATTCTTACTATTTTCATTGACTTTCAAATAGCCCCTTCTATTTAAATTGGGGAAATTTGATCCAACCAATTATCCTTAGTAGGTAGCATCAATAGCCATTCATCATGACCCCCCACTATAGCAAATCAAGCCACAGCAACATAACCATGGTTATAACCCATCCATTTGCGTTCCATGCAATTGCTAGTTCGTTTGAGTTCTCTTTCTCGAGACATGCGTACCTACGAATCCTTAAATATGTCTCTAATCTGGTATTAGCTTCACTAACATGGACAACTAACCCATATTGGTTAAGGCATTAACCCCATCTAGTCTCATGACTAAACATCTGTTAAGCGAAAGCATCTTGTACATGTCCTTACATCCATTTATAAGGTTTGTATAACGACTTATGATGGTAAGACAATTTACCGCCTTACTATTGTTGTAGGGATTTTATTAGTGCAACTAGTCTCGCTCTAGTCTAGGTCTTATACGATGGATATGATTATGATGTAATAATTCTGGGTTATTTGGAACTATTAATTTAAGGAAACATACTCAAGATTGGTACATGATAATCATTTCATTATACCAAGACTCTGAGTATACAAAACAAACAAGGTCTATGTTTCAGTTCTTGCACCTTTGCCTATACGTTTTAACTTAATAACTTGAACCATGGTTGTAAAACCATATGTGGAATCCAATTCCCATACTAGAAATCAGCTAAGTTATAAAAGTCCCTTAAGTACGCTTGAACCTAATACCGATGGAGATTTCTAGGTAGAAGAGGCCCCTTAAAGTAAATGAGGAGCCAAATCCAATCCGTACAAAAATAACCACAGACACTTCTATTCATTGTACCATAGATAATTATGATTTAAATATTTCATTCTTTTAATCTTGTGAAGTACTAGACGACCCTCAATTTAAAGCATTTAAAACATTGTTAATTTATATGATAATCACCTAGACTAAGTTCGAGCAAAACCTTAATCTAGTTATCAAATCATTTTCTATATCAAGAATTGAAACCTAAGTCATGCATAACATACTTTAATTAATTGATAGAAAATAACATTTCAACATATTATCATTAATCATGCATATCATAAGGTAGGCTTTGATACCACTACTCGCTAATAAAGACTGTAATTGAACATGTAACCTTGCAAGATGGAATTTCAAAATTTAAAATTAACCCTAAAGAACTCCTAAGCATGCCATGATTGATATAAACTAAGTTGAAACGTTCCATAAATCCTCATAGGTTTATAAAACTTATTAAAAGAAACCTAGCATTTAAGTTAAGGGCATTACCAATTGATGTGTGCCTTCCCTTTGGTGTGGCGCTCCCTTAAAATAAATGGACTGCACTCTGTTAGCAGTGGCCTCCAATATAGGATGACCTCTATGGTTCATCCACATGGATCTTCACCGATAAAAACTTCCCATTAAGGAAGAACCCGTTGGTAGATAGCCACTACTAGACCACTCAAAGACCAACTCGAAAATATGACTAAGAAGGCTCTCTTAAAAATATGAATGAGTCTTCAAAAGAATTGTTGCGATGTCGGAGAAACTCATGGCTAATCTCACAAAAAGCTCATGAAGAAAAGATGTTAAAACTTAGAAAGTAAGGCTGAGCTGAAGTCAAGATAAAGGAGGGGGCGGACCACAATTTATAGTGGGAAGGGAGCAAAAAGCTCCCCTAATTTAGCAATGTGGTATGGGAATATTCCCATTCCACACAGGTTGCCATGCGCATAGCCCACATATGCGGGCTGTGCGCCTACCACAAGGCAAGCCCTATTAGGCTTACCTTATCCCGCAAGCTGGGCTTACAGACGCTTCTACAAGACTAGCCTATGGGCTTGAGTTAGGCCTAATGCTCACTAGCATGGGCTGGCCCATAAGTAAGTGCATGCTAGTGGCCCATGAGAAAAGTGATCTCGTAGCTACCTTGCAGGCCCCATCCACGAACATCCTTGGGTTCGCGGGCTCACTCGCAATGGGAAAAATTTCCCTTGCTCGCTCTTGTGTAATTTTTTCAAACCCCTTTCCTTAAACTTTTAATTATTATTTGGTCCAACCAATTAATAATTCATCCAACGATTTTGACATCCTTAATATTCTCGGTATAGAAATAGCCTATAAGTTCTTTACTTAGTCTGGTGAAGGCAAAAAGTGTGTGACCTCATAGGACCTTGAAGTATAGAACCGCTAGAGGTTAACATAAACTTGGCTTCCTATCTAGGAACCTTTCGGCTTAGTGTTCTAAACCGAAATGGAACCCGAAAACTCTAGACAATCAAATGGATTTTATAGCAAGGTGTAAGATCCCCCAATACTTAGAATGTCACATGATTATGACTTGATATGGTTTTGCAATAGTAACCAATACAATACACTCCTTCCATCAGGTTAAGTACTATGTAGTTTATTGAGCTCAGATTAAGTGTTAGCTCATGTAATAGCCGTAGCTATCCTGAAATTAGACTTGTTCACGAAGAATACCACTCGCCATAATGTATCAAGATTGACTATAAACCCGTTCTATTAATCTTATACTCTAATAAGAGGTTTATGAGCATGTCTCTTCAATAAGAGGCCTTATGTTACATACCCCATTGATACCATGATTAGATCCAACCAACCAATCTCATGAGCTGTTAGTGTCATGTCTTATTGTAGTAGCAGTACAAGTATCCTTAAACCTGAGATACTGGTTACCTTGTGTAGGATTTACTATACTTTGGGTCATACTTATTCATATATTGGAGATCAGGATGATACGGGTGATTACAGGTATAATGATGATCACTCGTTGTTAAGCTGAGTAATCAAGATGGGATCCATCACTCCTGATATAGTGATATAATGGGGGATGTACCTTAAGGCCTATTGTTTAAGAGACACCCTCATAAACCTCTGATCAGAGTATATGATTGATAGAACAGGTTTTTAGTCAATCTTGATACATAATGGCGAGTGGTGTTCCTCATGAATAAGTCGAATTCTAGGATAGCTATGGCTATTACATGAGCTAACACTTAATCCGAGCTCAATAAACTAGATGACACTTAACATGATCGAAAGAGTGTATTGTATTGGTTACTATTGCAAAATCGGATAAAGTCACAAGCATGTGACGTTCTGAGTATCGAGGGATCATATGCCTTTACCAAAAACCCAATTTAATCAACTAGAGTTATTGGGTTCTATTTCGGTTTGGAACATTAAGCCTAAAGGTTCTCGATGGGAAGCCAAGTTTAGGTTAACCTCTAGCGGCTCTATACTTCAGGATCCTATGAGGTCACACACTTTGGGTCTTCACCGGACTAAGTAAAGAACTTATAGACAGGGTCTATGTTGAGAATATTAAGGATGTCCAAATTGTTGGATGAATTATTGATTAGTTGGACCAAATAATAATTAAAGGTTTAAGGAAAGGGGGTTTTGAAAAATTTCAAAGGGCGAGCAAGGGAAATTTTTCCTGTTGTGAGTGTGCCCAGTGAACACGGGATGTTCGCGGGTGGGGCTCGTGAGGCTTCCATGAGAGCATTTTTTCTCATGGGATACTAGCATGTGCTGGCTCATGGGACAGCGCATGCTGGTAGGAAGTAGGCAACGCTAGCGCAAGCGTAGCTACAACTCGCAAGCTAGGCTTGCGGGACAAGGCAAGGTCATTAGGGCTTGCCTTTTGGAAGCCGCACAGCCCATATATACAGGTTGACCAGTACAGAGCTAGAGCTCCATGCGATAACCTGTGTGGGTTGGGAATATTCCTATCCCACATTGCTAAATGAGGGGAGCATTTTGTTCCCCTCCCGCTATAAATAGTGGTCCTCCCCCTGCTTTCTCTTTACTTTAGCTCAGCCTTCCTTTTGAGTTTTGACATCTTTTCGTCACGAGCTTTTTTCAAGATCCTCCACGAGTTTCTTCGACATCATAAGAATTCTTTTGAAGGCTCATTCATATTTCGAAGAGAGCCTTCTATGTTATATTTTAGGGTTAGTCTTTCAGTGGTCTAGAACTACTATATACCAATGGGTTCTTCCTCAATGGAAGGTTTTGGTCGGTGAAGATCCATGTGGATGAATCATAGAGGCCATCCCAGATTGGAGGCTAGTGCTAACGAAGTGTTGTCTTTTGTTATAAGGGAGAGCCGCACCAAAGGGAAGGCATGTATCAATTGGTAATACCCTTAACTTATATGCTAGGTTTCTTTTAATAAGTTTTATAAACCTATGAGCGTCTATGGAACATTTCAACTTAATTTATATTAATCATGGCATGTTAGGAATTTTTAAGGTTAATTTTAAGTTTCAAAATTCCGCCATGCAATTTTGCATGTTCAATTACTGTCTTAATTAACCAACAGATAATAGGGGGTGAATGCAAATTAATTTATTCTTTTTAGAATTTAAAATTTGTTTACCAAGTTATTTTTCTACATGTTGAGAGAAGCATGTTGAGTGCAACTATGAGGCTAAAAGTACAAACTACTCAGCATGTGCTAACTTAGTTTGTTTGCAAACTATGGTTAATAAAACTTACTTAGCTCAAAATAGCTTTCAAGTGATATAAATAGAGAGAAAGATGATGTATGAGCGTAAACACTATCAAAGATAAAAGAAAGATAAGGAAGTAAAACACCTTGATTTATCCTGATTCGATCGCTAGCCTACCTCTAGTCCTCGGATATCTTCTCTGAGCTTTAATCCACTAGTGTTTCCTTCCTTTAATTAGGTGGAGCAGCCTTTGACAATGGGTAAACAATTTTACAGCAAGTACTTTTCTTACTAACTACCTCTTAACTCAGTTTGGGTACCCTTCCCAAACTGACTCACACAAATATTTGAATGAAAGATTAATGGACATAGAAATTCAAGTTATATCATTGATTCCTTCACAAATGAAAAGCTTAGCTAGATTCCAAGCCTAAATAATTTCTCTACAAACAGATTGGAAATGGTTGTTTGCTTTTGATTGCTTGATTCAGAATTTGGAATATTGTGATTACTTTAGCAGAATTTTAGATCTTAGAAATTCAAGGTGATTCACCAAGTAGTAAACATTTGCTCTTAGCTCTATTTACAGTTGTAAAAGTTTGGAAGTAGTCATCGTAAAATTCTTGTCTTGACTTACTCTTCAAAATCTCTTCTCTTCACTACTTTGATATGTGCTTGTTTGAAACAGAATTGTGGACATTTATAAACAATGATTTTGAATGTTTAGGTGCGAGATTAATTTTATTTCTCATCAATGACTCATATATCTTCAAGCATTTTTGTTAAGAGGGGCTTGCGAGATGCAACGTGGTAGACTGAGATTGAACACTTTTGCTGACGTTGTAGTTTTGCGCGGTGACACTAGAGAACGGTGAATGTCTGAAGATACCTTTTTTATTTAGCTTTTAGCGAGGTAATCTCAACATTCCATATTGACACCTTTTGGTAATGAGGACCACACAAATATCCCTTTTGTTTTCAACGCTAATACCTGAAAATCATCTCAAAGGAATATTTTATCTTCAAAGATTTAGTTAAGTGTACACTTGTAATTGCAGGTCAGCATTGCTGAGAAAACTAACTAAAAACTACTCAGCTTACGTTGAGCTATATCGCATAAACAATGTTGTAAAAGTAACTCAAATTTAGCTACTCTAAACCATAACTTAACTAAGTGAATATAAAGCTAAGTTATTTTCCTCGAAACAAACTCAAGCAAACTATCCTAAGTAATTTGTTATCTCCAAAACCTAAGTACTATGAAGTACTATTAACTTGTGTTCAACAATCTCCCCCATCCCACATTGCTTAAAGGGGAGCATTTTTTCTCCCGTTACTCTTATATATAGGAGTGGAATTCCTCCTTTCATTTTGTATTTCAGTTTAGCCTTCCTTCTAAGCTTGACTCCTTTTTGTTGCGAATTTTGTTAGTTTCTTTAGTTTCTCTAAAATTTGTGAGAATTATTTTAAAGGCTTATTCCTATTTTGGAAAAGAGCATTCGCAATTATTTTTTGGTTGGTCTATAAGTGGTCCAGTAGCCACTTGTTAACCAATGAGTTCTCGCTCCTTGTGAGGTTTTAGTCAGTGGGGTTCATGCTGACTTGTCATAGAGGCTGTTCTAGTTTGGAAGGTTATGATAACTGTGAGCGGGCGACACAGAGCGGTGGGCTGAGAGAGCACAATTTCATAGGCGCGGTCCACCGGGGTGTTTGAAAAAGAAAGCACCGGGTCGTGGGACCCGAGAAAAAGTTTTGAAAGAGAGGGCGAAAATGTTTTTTTAGATTGGTTCGAACCCGAATCCACCATCTCTTAGTGTGGAGTCGCCACCTAGAAGAGCTCTTTCTAGGAATTAGAGTCTTGTGAGGCTTAATGTCCGGGGAAAGGCCCACCAAGACATAGAGATTCGGGTCCGGGATAAGTTTCTTATTTCTTAAGTGACCACATAATATTACATCTAAAGAAAACCGTATTTTCTTAGTTATGCGTATTCGCACTTAGGTCATTTTTAGAGTTTACATACATGATTCACGTATAGATAAAGCAGTAGATCCATCCACAAAACAGTAAGTAAATGCGAAAAGTAAATGCGGAAAATAAAAATTACAAGGCTTTCAAAAAATCGGGGGAGGGAACTGCCCGCTAACCTATTAATTACATTTTCCATAAAAATATATGCAATACCCGAAGGAAAGTAAAATCCTAAACATACATCTAACCTGCATCCATAAAGGTTAGCACAGGGGATATCATATATGTTCGATTTGATTTTAATGAGGCCCGTGTGGCCTAATTAAAACATCGACGGTTTAAAGTTGTTATTTTAAATAAAAGTAGTTCATTTTTATTTACACTTATGTTGATCAATTTTATTAGTGAAAATGATCACATGGCATAAAGTGAGGTCTGTTATCCGGGAATAATTTTAATTCCCTTCATTGGGGTATTCTAATATAAAAATTAAAAAGAAATAAAAGATGAAGAGAATTACAACATTATTTACACTAATAAGGAATAAAAATAATTCATAGGAAAAAATAAAAATTTGAAAGAAATGAAGCAGATGAAAGCACGGAATTCGCAGTTTTAGGAACTCAGAGGCTTACCCTTGCGGTATGAATCCACTTCGGCGTATCCGTTCGATCACCGGGAGTGTTCCTCATTCGTTTTGGTTTAATTGTAGTTTAATGTGGAAAAATAAGTGTTTATTTATCCAAAAAGATAATCAGACTCGGGTTCTAAATTTGTTTTAGACCCGAGAATATCTAAGGATATTTGAAGAAAGAAGAAAAAAAAAGATGAATAAGTTTTATTTTTAAGATGAACAAATTTAAGATCTAAATGTGTTTTGGATCCAAGAAAAAATCAGAAGAAAAGAAAGTATTTTTATCTGTGTTTTTTTTATCTAAAGAAGAGAATTTTCTCTGAAATTTCGAGCCCCCCTCAATCCAAAAAGGTCTGACTATTTATAGAAAAATCCCAGAATATCTAAAAAAGGCAAAAAAATTTGGTGGGGTTGCCAAAGAGTTTGGCGAGCTCGCCAGAGAGGCTGGCGAGCTTACCAGACAACCTGGCGAGGCTTGCCAAGAACTAAAGAGCCTCGCCAGGGTCTGGTGAGGCTCACCAGACCCCTAGCGAGGTACGCTAGGTCTCTAGTGAGCTTCGCCAGAGTTTGGCGAGGTTCGCCAGACCCCTGGCATACCTCGCCAAGTGCCTGGAGAGGTTCACTAGACCCCTGGCATACCTTGCCAGGCCTTCTAGTGAGCCGTGGCTCGCTAGATATCGGTGAAGCAGGCTCCGAATCTGATTTTCGGCTACGTTTTCGAATTTTTTGTGTATTTTTATATTTTTTAGGTAATTTTCTGAATTAAAGTCCTTTTAAATTCAGTGACGGGGAAGACTCCCATTTGAAGATCGTTGAACGATAAAAAATCATGTGATTCAAGGATAAATATCCTGAAAAGCCTTCATCATTGAACGCACGAGCTGGTACAAAATCCCGTGCTCATAGCTACCCCTTATGTGATAATTGTTGGTTGTATATCCAGTATGATCACACGAAAAGAGCGTAGGGATAGAGAATACTTGGCCGATGTGGCTGATGACTTCTCATTCCCAATTGGTGATAACATAGGCTTTCCTTTCTGGCGCTATGTCTTCATAGGGTTGTCAGTCTATTTCTTCGAAATCCTTTAGGTACTTGGTGCCCCCTGCAAGCGGGTCGACCGTTTCTTTTTACGGCATCCCTTTTGTGGTTGGCAACTATTTCATTCTTAGGTTAATAAATGAGACTGTTTCATTCTTCAGCCATTGAGATAACTGTTTCCTTCTTCGGTTGTGTTTTGTATTTCCTTAGTTGGATGTTGACTTGCTTCCTGTAACAAATCAGGGAAAAGATAATGTTAATACATTTGATGGGGAATGTTTTAATTATTTGATTGAGTTTATGCGAAGTAAAAATTTTTGCCCCTTCAATCAAAAATCAAAACATGAGGAATAAATAAGTTTAATGGAAATTCAGGGATGTCCCGGAAATTGCTCCAATGTTTTAGGAGTCTTTCATGATGTTGCAATGTTGACCTTAGGCTTGAGTGAGCCATTGTCTTATTTGTAGGTTCCTCATGTGGAGATGGAGGTTCTTGTATATTGGGAAGGTGTTGCCCCGGTTTGGCATCATTTTTACCTGTAAATGTCATGATGTTAATGTAATGTATGCATGTTTTTATGCATGAACAATATTTATCATATGATGTATGTTTGTCTATTGTAGGTGTCGTGGGCTTCATCCATTGAGGAGCCTTCCCTTATACCGGTGCATGGTTTCCCCAAGGGTTTGTCTTGTTAGGGATTCCATTAATGACTTCCTCAAAGCGACGACTATGGGTTCTTTGATTAGGTTCAAGTTCATAGCTTAGATGTGATTTGTGGAAAGTCTAGATGAATTGTTGATCTCGCATTGCGTTAGCGATGATCACTTGGAAGTCGTTTGAAGTGTTGAAGGAATGTGATGCCTCGTACCGTTCCGAGGAGGAGATGATGAATTTGATATTTCTTTGGTTCTAAGTTTTCCATAGATTGCCCTTACGAGTTTTCAATCTATCGAACCTTATCTTTATTTTTAGCTGGACTGCCCTTTCAGGTTTTCAATCGAGCAGACTTATTTTTCTTTGTTTTATTCTTTATTATTTTTGTCTTTTTTGAATGTTTATTTGCGACATTCTACCATTGGCATGCAAGCAATCAAGATAAGCATATGCATAAAGAATTAGCAAAAATGAAAATTCATTGATGAACTTAAAAGGGGTATAAATGTTTCAAATGATTTGACTCTTGCCATCAATTAGCCTTTTCAAGTTTTCTAACTAATGTGGTTCTCTCGATGTCCTAAGTTTTGCCTGAGCTGCCCTTTTCGGGTTTTCAACTCAACGGACTATTTTTTTCAGTGTTTTGAAAATAAGCACTAATTTTTGCTCAACTAACCGAGTGTTAATTGATAGGCTAAATACAAATTTATATTTTTTTGTTTGTACTACTTTTTAGAGATTTATTTCTTTCACCTATGCGTGATAGCAATTGTGTAAGACTTGGTTGATTTGGTGGATCAGTCACTGTCCATGTTCAAGACTTCTGTTGTTGTCTCGTTCAGTGTTTCTGACCGATTGGTTGGTGCTCGCGTCACTTTGTTGCTTGAGGTGTATGTGATGATGAGTCTTGATTATCGACGTTCCCTTTTTTAGTCCAATTTCCCCACAAATTGCGGCATTCTGTGCGAAGGAGTTATTGACGTATTCAACAATCTGCCTCCTTTTATCTTTGGTATTGTCTTTTGTTCGATTATCTCACGAATGATGGTGATCCGTGTGATGGAGTTGTTGATGTGTTCAATGATCCGACTCCTTCTTTGTTACATTGTGCCAGTTATTTGATCTCATGAATAGTGGTGATGGAGTTGTTGACGTGTTCAACGATCTGACTCCTTCTTTGTGATGTTGCACCGGTTGTTTGGTCTTGTGAATGGTTGTGATGGAGTTTTTTATGTGTTCAATGATTTGACTCCTTGTCAGTTGTTTGGTCCTATGAACGGTGGTGATGGAGTTGTTGACGTGTTCAACAATCTGACTCCTTCTTTGTGGCATTGTGCCTATTGTTTGGTTAACATTTTGGCCTTATTCTAGCTTTGATCCTTTTGATCTTTGCGTGCTTCGTTCTCTTGGTGAGTTAGTGGATGTTTCATGTTTGGAGATCTTTCCATTGATCTTTCATCCTTGTATGATGAGGCAATTGCTATCACGCATTGTCTAAGTACATTTATTTATCTCTCACTTTCTCTCAAGAATCAAATCATTTGAATTTATTGTGGGGAATCCATTTATACCCAAATTAATTTCATGAAATGATATGTCACATGTGCTAAAAATAATATGTATATGTTTATGAAAATGCGTCATTGATGAAATATCATGCAAATAAACAAATTTCAATTTATTCAAAAATATTTCAAAAGCCCCATGGGAAAAATAGCTAAAAGCTAATTTATTACGTAATAATTCATCACGGGTTAGTACCCCCCATAGGTGTCCATGGATTCGAAGTGCTCCATTCGCTCTACCTTCTCAAACACTTCTTGATAGCCAGAGAAGCTATCAGATCCGAATTTGTTCCTATATGGTGGTAGTGCACCGTCCAGCAGCTTTGTTATCATCTCTGGTAGGCTCAAACGAGTCTGCAGCCTAACCTGTGTGGCCATCCAACGGGTATAGTAAGATTTGAAGTTCTCACCCTGCCTTTGCCTTATGGCCTCTTGATGTTGCATTGTGGTTTCCATCTGAGAGTTGAAACCATAATGCCCCAGCATAGCTTAAGCAAGGCTATTCCAATTAGTGGCTATGTCCAGCGGAAGGTGGCTGTACCATTCGTTGACAAGGTGGCCTAAGGTAACGACGAAGAGCTTAGCCATCATTCAATCGCTGACCCTTAATGCTCTCATCACCATTTGATAATGCGTCAAGTGAGCACACAGGTCGCCAGATCCAACGTACTTCTCAAACTACGGCATTGCGAAGTTTAGGGGTAAGCTGTCTTCATCCCCGACTGTCAGTTATGCAGGGTACATGTTCCTTAGGTGGCCACCGTGAATGGCCAAGAACTATTGCCATAGTTCCGCCATGCTAGGTTGTTGGAGGATAGCGTTCCCTGCGCTTGGATAAAAGCCATATTACCCCTGGGGATATATAGTGAAATGGGGCAGTTGAGGTGCCTGGAATTGTGAGGCGATCGACGTACTCCAGTTGGGAATAGGCTGTTGGGTCACTCCTTGGTAGAAAGGCCCTGGTACGAATGCTAACTGGATAGTTTGTCCAAGGAAGAATTGTGAAGGATTGGCAAAGTTATATCCTGGCTACCCAATCTGAGCCTGGTTCAGCTGACTTTGTCCTACCCCAAACTGTTAAATGGCAGTAGGAGTTGAGGATACTACATGCGAGGTAGGATATCCCCCTGTTGGATTGACATTGTTGAGGGTGATCTCTGGGCTGGACACTGCATTCTAGGCCCTCT
>CATIWQ010406369.1:0-26536 GCA_949673415.1 Euphorbia schlechtendalii | reverse complement strand
CATAGTATTGCACATTGTTGCTAATCATTTGAAGTAGTGCTGGTTTTATTTCAAATTGATGTGCTTCAATTGGTGGTCTAGCAATTCCTTGATTGTTACCATTGATGGTCGGAATAACATAATCCATAAGCCTTGGTTGAGGTGGATCTTCATCTTGATTCAAATCAGGATTGGGATTTGGGTATGGGTTTTCAACTTGAGCCATCCTTCTCTCTTGTCTCTTATAAATTCATTTCCTTGACCTACCAAATCGTTCTATTTCTGATTCGAAAGATGCCAAACTTTCTCCCGAACTACGCATAATTGGCATGCACCCGCTAGAAAGAAAACTCAATGAATAAGCAAGAAAAATATGTTAATAAAAATAAAATAAATATAGAAAAAGCAGTAAATCCATCCACAATGCGAAATAATAAATAATCCACAAAGCAATAAATAAATGTGGAAAATAAAAATAGCAAAATAAAGATAAATCTAAATAATATATAAATAATCTCTAGGACACAATTAACTTCCCCAACGATAACTTTAAAACACAATTACCTTCCCCGGCAACGGCGCCAAAAACTTGTTCGCCACTTTTCTACTAATTAGTCTAATCTAATATGATTCCAAAATCTCGTGAATTGTTGGCTATCAACTGCACCAAAAACTTGTTCACATATAAAATGTAGGTGTTATCAATACCCCTTACCAAATAGAAAAATGATGATAACTACAAGTATACAGTTGCGATGTAGTTTTAAAAGATATCGAACCCACAGTGAAGGAACCTGGTCTAAAGATACTAGGGAAGCTTAAAAGTAAATAAAATAAAAATAGTTTAAAGATTTTTGTGGGTAGGAAGATCAGGATGAAAAGTTGAGTAAATATAGATGTGATAGATTAGAAACTCTATATGAATAGATTTTCACTACGAATAAGTTTAGCAGAGAAAACATGCAAGTTTAACAAAGATGTTACGACATACTAGATTATCTAACAGATTCGGTTCTAGATATTCAGATGTTCAATTATTTGCCACAGAGCTACACATGAAATAACTTTTCTAAGTCTAGTGTAAATGAGATAAGACAATTATGAAAACCAGGATAACATCAATACTATGCTTAGTACGGGTCGCTCTCACATAGCCACATTTAGCAAGTTACTATTCCAAAAATGTTGGCTCACTAAACAGCGTTATATCATAAATCCAGTGATTATACACGATATTGTTAACCCTGAAACTACTCTTAAAATCAACGCCAACGCATATAACTTGATTAACATAAAAAACTTAGCACGAAATACGCATTATGACACATAGACATATCATAAATTTGAAATAGAAAGTATAAGTAGAAAGCAAAGCAAAGTTGTAAGGTATTCAAGTGAAAGCTAAAGTTGATCAAACCACATCCACTCTTTAATGGGAGTCGTCAATTCCCGCAATTCCTGCATCTTCTTTGAATTCGGTCTCGGCCCATACAGAACCTCCGCTAGGATGCTATTCTTTGCGAATATAGAACAAACGAATATTGCAGAACGAAAAATTTTATTGATCAGTGATTTGCAAGTACACTTATACAACAATTACTCAAATATGTAGAGAAATCTAGTGATCGAAACAAGGAATCGAATCACTTAAACATTTTCTCTCTAACACTTAAGAATGTAGCGAATCTAACTATACACACACTATATTTTCACTCAATGCTTTCCTCTCTAATGTTTCACACCATTCATCCCACCAATGCTGCATGAAATTTATGAAGAATTGGAGCCCTATTTATAGAGTTTGAAGGGTTGCGTCTATCTAAACGAAGAGTCACATCCATTGGTGAAAGATTGCATCTCTTCAATGTGATTGGTTGAGAGGCTTTGATTCAATCCACAATGATAGGCACCTTTTCATGATTGGTTGACTCCTGATAAGTGTCTTTTCATTGGTAGTTGATGGAGGTTGATCATGCTTATCTGGCGGTTGGTAGTTAAGAATATAATGCCATAAAACCGTCCAAGTCGTGACCGTGATATACAAGTCACGAGCGTGAATCTTCCTTTTATAGATTTCTGTTCTGAAGTGACAACGTTGCGACCGCGAATGATTGTCGCGACTGTGAATGAAGTTTTCTTCAAAAATTTCCTTGCAACCTCACCGATCTTCGACAGCTTCGATCCTAAGCCCAATCTTTAAGTTCCATGCATCTTTTTGCACCTTTTTCACTCTTTTTTTTAATAGAATTCCACTTTTGATCATTTTGCTTCCAAGATTTACCTAGTATCTGCATTTGCATAAAAAACAACTACATACCACATGAAATCTTTTATATGAAGTATAAAAATGACTTAAACTATAGTGTTTATTGTGTGAAATTATCATGATAATAAGTGTAATTATACACTTATCAGGTTGCTTGTATGTAATTAAAACTCAAATAATGACGAAGTAGGTAGGTAACTCATCCAAATTCGAATCTCTTTACTATAATGCTGTTTAGGCTTAACTGATCTAGGTTTTATATAATTTCCTAGAAGAGCTGATCCGGGTGTTGACTCCATAACGTAGGCTCTTGAGTTTTATAAATCTTTACCTTTGCGTTAAAAACCCCCCACACCCCATGTCGTGGGGCTTACGCCTCGCTGTGGTTATGTGGGTCCAAAACGTTATCCTCTTACACTTCCCATGTCTCACTAGATTAACTTTTCTAAATTTGAGTGTCCGATAACATGAGATGAGAGACTGCACATGAATGGAATTCCCTATGCTTCGATAATAGAATCCATCATGTATGCTATGGTATACGTCTCATATACTTTGAGCGTCATAAGCAGATTTCAATCTGATCTAAGTGAGAAGCCTTGGATGGTCGTTAAAACTATCCTCAAGTACTAACAAAGAATTAAGGATATGTTTTTAGTTTGTGGAGAAGGTGGTCTCTCTATGAAGGGATACACTGATGTAATATTTAGTCTGACAAGGATGATTACAAGTCACAGTCAGGTTATGTGTTTATGTTAAATGGAGGGGCATTTGTATGGAAAAGTTTCAAACAAGATACGATTGCCGATTCAACCACCGAATCTAAGTATATAGTTACTTCTAAAGTAGCTAAGTAAGTTATCTAACTAGAGGGATTTATTGGTGATCTTGGTAGGTGTATATCATTGTAAATCCAATAATGGTCTGTTGCGATAACAATGGGGCTATTGCTCATGCAAAGGAACCAGGGTCTTGTCAGAGTAACAAACATATACTTAGATGAAACCATCTTATTCAAGAGATAGTCTCTTTAAAGAATATAAGCTAAGCATACATCCCTATGGATTAGAATCTGGTGGATGAGCTAACAAAGCCATTGATTCAAGTTAAGTATGGCCAGCATGTTAATGAGTATGGAATGAAGCACACGGGCAATTGGCTCTATTGCAAGTGAGCGAATGTTAGACATAATGTGTGCCCTAGAGGTAATTTGGGTGATATATCTTTATTAATCACTAATGTACAAATAGTTTTGGATTATTGGTATAAAAATAAGGCACATTTATCATATATCAATGATCTTCTCTATTTATGTATCTCGTTGGCATTATATATATGGGTGATACAACAAAATAAAGTTTGTGACTATTTCATAGCGTGAAAGTGCAAGGACATAGTGGGAGCTATGTGGAGTGAGAAATTGACATCAATGAAGCGGACATACTAGCATGTGTAAGCTTCCTTCTTAGATTGGATCCAAGCAACAAACCTCATGAGATGAAGGTGGTACCTTTAGTTAATACATGAATGTATTCAGGTAATACATTGGAGACTAATATAAGATAGACACTAGGAAATAGCTATATCAATGTGTTGGTGTCACATCTTATTGCAGTAGAAGTACGAGTATCCTCAGACCTGAGATATTGGTTACCTTGTATTTAAGTTGCTATGCATTGGGTCATACTCGTGCATTCCCTGTTATCAGGATGACACATATGATTATGGCTATAGTGATGACCATTCGTTGGTAAGCCGAGTAGTAAAAATGGTATCCATTACTCCTGATATAATGGGAGTTGTACCTTAAGGCCTCTTATGGAAGTAACACACTCATAAACCTCTAATCAAATTATGAGATTGATAGAATGAGTTTCTAGTCAATCTCAATACCTAAAGGTGAGTGGTTTTCTTAGTTAACAAGTCTAACCTTGGGATAGCTACTGCTATTAAATGAGCTCACACTTTATCCAAGATCAATAAACCAGATGGTACTTAACATGATGGAAGGAGTGTACTGTATTGGTTATTATTGCAGAACTGGATCAATTCACAAGCACAAGATGTTCTAATTATTGGGGGATCATACACCTTTTGTAGAAATCCCATTTGATCATCTAGAGTCATCGAGTTTTATATTAGTTTGGAACATTGAGCCTAAAGATTCCCAGATGGGAAACTAAGTTTAGGTTAACCTCTAGCGCCTCTATACTTTAGAATCCTATGAGGTCACTCACATTAGGCCTTCACCGGACTTAATAAAGAAATTATAGGTGGTGTATATACCAAGAAAAAAAGGGTAGTCAAGTTCATTTGGATGGAACATTAAATGGTCAGACAAGTTAACCATTTTGAAGTGGGTATAAGGATAAATATGTCGATATATGTAACAAGGGATTTTACCCGTTACAAGTGGGCCCCGTGAACATTGGTTATTTGGGGGAGGGCTTGTGTGGCTTCCATGAGAGCACTCGGTGTGCTCGTAGGCCACCAGCGTAGCTAGAGTTGTTAGGCAATGCTAGTACAAAGTGCTGCAATGTAGAGCTTGCGTGGGCCTACAGTGCAATCTCAACGGCGGTATCGCAAGCTGGGCTTGGGAGGAGTCCTGCAAGCGTGCGCTTGCGGGATAAGTTAAGCCCAAAATGGCTTGTCGTGTCTGGCACATAACCCGCCCAACCAGGTTGTGCAAGTCAAATTGGGGAGCTAAGAGTTCTACATGGTAATCCACATGTAGGATGGGTAATTCCCCATCCCATATTACTAATAGGGGAGCAATGTTCCCCCTTTAACCCTATTTAAAGGAGCCTTATCCTCCTCTTTCAATGTACTTCAGTTCAACCTTTCTCTTCTAAACTTGACTTCTTTCTTTGTAATTATTTTGAGATCATCCCAAAGTTTCTCTTTTATTTACGAGATTCTTATGATGGCTTATTCCTATTTTAGAAATGATCCTTCATTGTTATTTTCGGGTTGTTTTATGAGTTATCTAGCAACCACTTGTTAGCTGACTAGTTCTCCCTCTTAAGGAGGTTTTGGTCGATGGGGTTCTTATGGACTATTCATAGAGGTTATCCTATTTTGGAGGCTAGTGCTAAAGGAGTTCTGTTCAATTGATATAAGAGATCACTCTGCTACAACAAGGGAAAGGAAAACAACAATTGGTAAAGCTTTATACTTAGATGTTAAATCTCTTTTAATAAGTGTTTATAGACCTAATGCATATATAGAACGATTCAATTAAGATTATATCAATCATGCCATGCTTAGGAGTTCCTTTTGGGTTAATTTTAAGTTTTGAAATTCTACCATGCTAGTTTGCATTTTCATTACCTGTACATATTAACCAGCAGAGAGAAGATGTCAATTATCATTTAGATCACCCTTATCGATGGAGACAAGGGAATGATTTTATCTTAAGGAGATGTGTTTCAAGAGAAGAAATTCAAAAATTTCTACAAGCTCATCATACTTAAGTTTATGGAAATCACGATCGATCATGGAGAACAACACAACACATTTTGGGATGCAGATTCTCTTGGCCCCACATATTTCAGGAATCATACGTGTTTTGCAAAACTTATGATAATTGCCAAATGATTGGTAACCTTGAACATAGAGATCAACTTCCAATGACTTAATATTAGATGTTGAGATCTTTGATGTTTGGGTTACTTATTTTATGAGCCTTTTTCCTTCACATTTTTGGTTAAACACATCCTCCTTATAGAAGATTATGTCTATAAATGGATAGAATCCAAAGAAATAAGGAATGATGATGCGGAGACTATAGTTGATTTCATTAAGAACACCAATATTTTCAGATATGGGATATGGAGATTACACAACAATGATCCTTACTTATTTTTGCAATAAAATGGTCTATGTAGTATTAAAAAAATGGAGTGTCAAGCATATGACTTCTATAACATACCACTCACAAAGCAATGGACAAGATTAAGTGAGAAATATAGAGATCAAAATCATCTTGGAGAAAACACTCAATCCTAATAGTAAAGACTTTAATACCTTTGATCATCTTCGTCCTCGTGGAGTTTTCAACCGTTACAAGGACAAACCCTCTAAGCTTTGCTAAACTTCTTGCACAAAGACCATGGAGACTCTCAATCTAAAGGAGGCAGTCATATCCGCCTTCACCACATACTGTTGGCTCCCCATGCTCTTCATCCTTTTTCTAGCTAAACAAGAGCTGGTCTGGAACTTCAAGCAGGACTATGAAAGCTATGATCAATTGGGAGTCTTCAAATTCTACCTCCACGATAAGTACTTCAATAGAAGTCTCAATTACTTCAACAAAGCTCTGACAGTCACATACTCTTCTGATGACATGTTTGATAATCCTCCCTTTGATTTTAAGCTACTAAGACGCACTCTTTGCAACAAATGGTAGCATGATTCGCAAACCCGATAAGAATTCATAACTATTCAGATCAAAGATTAGACAAGAGCCGAAATGCCATTCTTACTACTCAAACATCTGAAATTCAAATAGTCACATTCCAAGGAAAACCTTGTTTCTCATTTTGGAGGAAAATGACAAAATCAAAATTCTAGTCAACTTTAGTAAATGGGCGCACAACCATTTACACTCCTAAGCCTTTTTAAGCCTACCAAGGCAGCTCTCCTGAGAATTTTATGGGAATTTTTCAAAAATCCGAGGAGGCATCTTAATTGGAAAATGGGCGCACAAACCATTTACCACCTTGGTATATGGGAATTCGTCCAATTTCCCATTAGCTACACAAGGAGCAATTTTGCTCTATTTTCAAGAGATTCGAAAATTCAACCAAAAACCCAAAATTTTGAGCTTTGATTTTTCAACTTTTTAAGCGTCAAAACACACTCATTCAAGGTTTTAAACTACTTCATATCATTTCCATCATGTTCTCGCATCAATATTCATCAAGTTTCAATTATAATATTTAAAATATATAAAAAAAAACACAAATCATCTTCCCTACAAGTTTAAAATCATAAACTTACCAGATCCCTTTTCTATCAAATTTTCAACCTCTCTCGACAAACTCAGTTCTAAATTGGCTTTGAAGTCTTCTTGGATAAACGAAAAGGTAATTGAGGGTAATTGGCTCCTAACCCATCTTTAAATTCATCATATTCATATGATATTTTCATTGTTAGGGTAGAGTGCTGATTGAAGCTTTTTTACCATTATTTTCCAATAAAATGCACTAATATGTGTATATGGGCTTTGAGGTAAATTCTTGTTTCCCAAAATAAGGGTAAATTATGCCTGGATTTTCATGGGAATATCCCAAGTGCTGTCATTACTCTACCAAATTTTATTAAGAATGATCACTTTATTACACCATTTTAATAAAAAAATTATCCCATATATTATAATTCCCAAAATTTTGAATAAAATAGTAGTTATTGTGTCGAACACAAAATCTCAAGTTTTGAGGTATAAAAATCCCATTTTGAATCAATATATCACAATTCTCGGTGAAGCTAAACTGGGTGGCAACTCTTTTCTTTAATAAAAAGAAGTACAATTTTTTTTATTTTTGTTAGAAAATTTTATAAAATTTTCCGAAATAATATTTTGTGTGATTTTTGGCCAATAAGAAACAAAAACCTTATGTGAAAAAGTTACAACACTTAAATGATTTTTCATTGTAATTTCATGTCCTGAGCATTTAAATTGACAAAAACCCACGCCCTCATAGTGGCGACTCTACTAGGGAGAGATTTATTATTATTGAAAACCATGTTTTAATAAAAATTATCTTTTGCACATGATAAAGAACTTTTATTCAAAAAATTTTAAATTATGACATATGCGATGAAATTGCTATCATGCAAATATAAGGATTGCATTTGCACATGCATTATCTCACACGAAAACCAATTTTGATATTTTTTGGTGAAGTATCTTCCAAGTTGATTTCACCACTGAGGGATATGGATATGATCACACCCTTTGCATAATGTACAAAGAACTTTGGTTCATGTAACACCAAAGTACCCGAGTATATTATATGTGGAAAAAGTCACTTTGGTTCATTTTAGGTCCATTGGATTTATATACAGAAAGGCATAGGGTAAACTTTATACCCGATCTTGAGAAAGAAACCCACATGTAGATAAACCATAGTCACTTTCTTATAGGATTATCATAAACTTTGTGAGAACACAAGCAGACTTTGTTAGTACTTATTGACATAAAGTGAAGTAATTAAAGGGAGATTATCGATGGTAGGAATGATCTAATCTTTTTCTCTCTATGCAGATTATAATTGCTATAAAATGTGTACATGCCATGACATCATGACTATGTGAAAATGTTGGTCCGCTTTAGCTTAAATAATCTAGAATAGGGGGTGAATGTGATTATCATTGTTCTTTTAAAAATTTATAAAAAATAATTCCAAGTTAAGTTTTTAGATGCATGCTAAGTTAAATATGCTATGCAATTTGGTCTAAAAACCATAAACTACTCAGCTTCGTTGACTTATTTTACCTTCAATCTGTGTTGAGTAAACCACTCAGCTTGGATTGGTTTTTCAAGAAATATAACAAATTTAGAGAGATGATGATTGAGCAAACACTATAAAGGCAAATGAAAGATAAAGGAAAGAGTACACCTCAGATTTTATCAAGGTTCAGCCCCTAGTATACTTCTAGTCCCCGGATTCCTTTCAAGCTTTAATCCACTAGTGATGTCTTTCCTTTGTTAAGCGGAGAAGCCTTTATAGCGGGTAGACCAATTAAAGAAAATACCTTTCTTTCTAACTACCACTGAATATACAGTTTTGGTACCCTTCCTAAACTTACTCATAGATTTTGAATGAAAGATAAATGAACGAAGGATTTCAACTTATAAAAAATGTTGAATCCTTTTAAGATGATATGTTTCTATCTTACAAACAGATTTAAAATGAGTGATTTCTTACAGATGCTTGAATTTTGAAATTCTTAATGTTGTCATTTCTTAGATAGTATTTTCAGCTCTTAAGAAATTTGAGGTGATTCACCAAGTTTAAACATCTGCTTCCGTCATCTATTTATACTTGAAGGTGTTGGAAGTAGCCATTGCAAACTTCTCATCTTGACTTGTTCTTCAATTTCCCTTCTCTTCATAGCTTTCAAATTTTCCCATTTAAAACAGATTGTTCGATGTTTAGAGATAAAGAATTTGAACATTGAAGCACGAGACTAACCCGTTAATCTTGATGCATCAAAAACTTATTTCTTCAAGAAAATCTATTTTGAGAGAGAGGCATGTGAGATGCAACGTGGAAGCTTGTAATTAGTTTATTTGCTTATGTTGTAGAGTAGCACGGGGACACTAGAAAAACGACCCATATTAGAAGATGCCTTTTGCCTTGGACGCTTATGAGGAATCTCCAACTTTTTTGTATTGAGAGTTAAGAAATTCTCAACTTTAATAGAAACTTGCAATATTTTCATTGATAATAAATTTAGTTAGTACACTAGAAGTGTCCTATACTAAATTTCACTAGCTAATCATTATTACAAGATTTCTATTCTATCTATGGGTGTGCTACTAAGAAGATGATGAGCCTCCGCCTTTTGATGGCTGTTGATACTATTGCTATTATTGCTATTGAGTTGGACATTGCAACCCTGGTGAAATCTTTGCTATATGGTGTTGGGCTACCTTGTGAGCATCTTCAACTACTTTCTCACCCTTGGATATATGTTTTGACACATTTGTTAGAGATAAGCATTGAAAGAGTCCATCACAATTTGAAAATCCTCTTGCTTCCCAATGATGGTTGGTGATATCTACTCCTTTCCTTTAATAGAGATAACATCTTGGTCATTCAGCTCTTATAGCAACAACTGATGAAATCTGGTTAGGTGAGCAATCTAATCAAAGCCTTGATAAGCAAACTATTGAAAGCACAATGAAAGACCTCTAAACTCAGATGTAGATAAAGCTATCTTCATTTTCACCTCCATTTCAACAATCCTTGGACACATTAGATGTATAGTCCTTGCTGTGTAATCAATGTCCTTTGCAACATGTTCTCCAGTAGTCATAAAATGTTGTACATTCTCTTGAAGTTCATGAAGTTGATCTTTCATGGCATTCAGTTTCTTATGCATAGTTAGACCACTACTGGGATTGATGAATCCAGCAGGCTCAAGAAACAATTTGCCCATCACATCAAGTAAAGCCTTTTGAGCTTTCTTCATAGAATCTTCAGTGTTGTTCTTGATAAGATCATAAGCTGAGTTCAATCTATCACTAAGTGCATCCATGTTCAGCACATGCTTGTCCATTATCTTGATGGTTGTATCCACAAACTTGACTATGCCATCAACTTTCTTATCATAGGTAATTATGAGCTTCGACATCTTCTCCATTATATTAGACATGGTATGCCCAGGATCTTTATTAACATCAAACTGCTTTGATTGTTTGTATCTTATTATCCATGCTAGTATCTATTTTGGCTTATTTATCACTAAAAATATAAAATTGCATAGTTTGAGTTACCAAGGTAGCATTTAAACTACTCTGATATTCTGAGATAGCATCTATGCTACCCTTGTCTTTACAACTATAGTCACAGTGATAGTTGAAGTTGGGATAGAAGATATGGCTGCATTGAGTTGAGCTGTAGAATCAGTCAGCATAGTTAGAATCAACACCATCTTATCCACTAGGATCTTAGCACTTTCTCTTGCCAAGTGATTTTTTATGGAAAACAAGCTCCCTTTTTTCTTCTCAAATTCTTCACGGTATACAAATTCTGCAGGGATGCTTGAGTGCTCATCAAATTCTAGTATTTTGGCCAAATTTTGGTACTTTGGCCTTTTTCTTCATAGACAAGTCAATCAATTCTTATGAAAATAGCTCTTGGCTAACTGCACCATCCAATTTGGCATCAGTTTTCAGCACTAGGAATTTCTTCCTTGTAGCTCTCGAATTTGAGCCAAAATGGCTAAATTAGCCATGTACTCTTGGATTTTCTTGTTGTTGGAAAGAGTTGCTTCCTCAACAATAATATTTTCATTGGCAACTTCTTCACTTACTTTTCCATGTTGCACAGAGTTCTCAACTTCAAGAACTTCTCTAATCAGAGGGATTAGAGGGGTTAAGGATGGTTTTGAAGAAAGGTTAGATATATACATAGTTTGTACAAATGGAATAGAAGAATTTGGGGTTAGTTTAGATTTTTCAAGAGAATGAATGATAGTTGTTTGAGTTAGTGGATGTGGTGAAGAAGGTTGGTCTTTTCTTAGGAGGAACTGGTTGGTGAGGAAATGTGAATTGGAGAATTTATAGAAGATTTTTTTGTAAAAGGAGAACTTATAGGGGAAGTTTCTCTAGGAGAAGAATTTACAAAGGAAGAAGGTATTTTAGGATTTACAAAAGAAACAGGATTAGGATTTACAATGGAAGTGAGGAAAGGAATTTGATGTACTTGTGGGTTGGCTAATTGACCCAAGGATGGCTTAACCTCATGTAACTTAGCTTGAGTAGGAAGAGACTCAATTTGCTAAGTTAATGACCTCCATGTCATCATCATTCTCCTTGTTGCTCAAAATTTGGATGGTTTCTCCTTGCGCATAGTTTAGAAGTTCTTTTCTTTTCAACTCCTTTCGCTTTGAAAAATCACTTTCTCCACCCACTCAACTACTCCAAGTCTTATTCTTTCAGAGTTCACTTTCGCTTTCTTGAGCTACAACTACTCTATCTTCCTCAAACTTTATCTTTTTCTCTTTTAATCCCTCACTCAACTCCTTGGAAGACATGCCTTGAATTTTCTCCACAATTTCTAGAGGAGGAGGTGGGAGAGATGACTTAGAAGCTGTTGCTTCTTCTTCTTGCCGTAACTTTACCATAGCTTCCATCTAAGCGTAAGTTTTTAACTCCATCTTCTTCTTTGCTTAGCCTTGGGATTGGGTAGGCGTATCCCTTACCCTTGGTTTTGCTGGGCTTGCTCAGGTTCTTGAAGTTGTTGCCTTCACCTTAAGACTATTTAGTGCTAAAGCAGTATAAGTCTACACCAACATAGTAGACGAAGGCACTTCTTCCACTATCTCTTCACTTGAGACCTTGTAATTCACCACAAAGGAATCCTCATCCTCCTTAAGGACATTTGAAGGGAAAAAAGTAGGTTCCACCCTGGCCATCTTCAACTTCAAATCCTGGACTTTGATGTACATATTGTGAACTTGTTGATTCTTCAATTTCATGAAGTGTTGAAATTTTAAGAACTTCTTTAGCGGCATAATTGTCTCTCCTGGTCCTTCGACAAACATATAGATATCCATCCATCTTCACAACCTTCAATATGGCATTAATCAGGTACCCATTATGATAAAGGGTAATAATTTTGGTAAGGTGATGAAGAATCATCACTGGCTAGTTAAGTTGTTTCCCCTCTACAATATGGTAGACTACACACCTTTCAAAGTAAGTACAACTATTAAGAGACCTAGTTTTGGGTAGCAGCATCTTCATAAGCAGCTCATGGTATTCTCTCACCTTCTAATTCATGATTGATGCTGCAATCTCCCTTGAACAATAATCACCAAGCAATTCCCAATCTTCAAGAACAGCCATATGCTCTTCATCTCCATTTCTCCTAAGCTTAGTTACCTTCAATGGCATGTTTAGGATGTTGCCAATCAGCTTCACATAGATGAAGAAAGTAGTATTATTAATCTCTATCTTTGGCACATCATTAAATCCTTCGATAGAGAAGAGATTAGAATAAAACTTCTTAATCAACTCCTTGATAGTTTACCCATTAAGGAGAAGAAATTGGCTCAAGTTCTACTTACGGATGACGCTATGCATGGTCTTGTTCTTCAAAAAGCCATCATAATCTACCTCACAAATGGGTCCAAACTCTTAATCTTGAGCCTACTTGATGTTGGTGAACTTAGTGCCTTGAGGAAAAATCACTTTCTCTATTGTTCCATCAATATGGACATACATATTCTTTTTGGAGTTGCTTTGAAGGATGAGGGTTACTTTAGTGTTTACCATTTGCAGATGAAAGGATTAAGAGAAAAGGAACTAGAATTCTTTGCAAAATTTTCTTAAGAGTTCAAAATTTACAATTAGTTTCTCTCTCCAGCAAGCTCTTCCTTTTATAGCCTCTTCAATTATAAGATGATAGTGACGCTCTCACAAGCTAAGATCAAGATTAAACAGTGAGAGGAACAAGGATTTAACTAACTTAATAAAATGATGTAGTTTCAATTTCAGACAGTTCCATTTCAAAATGTCCTTTCAATACAGTAGCTTTGAGATTTTAACCGCGAAAATTGAACTAATAGCTGTACTTTAAAAAGTTAACAAGTGCAAATACATGTTACCTTATTCCGCTAAGTTGAGACTTGATTTTCCACTTAGCCATTTTTAAAAAATTTTTCTTCACATGGAGTTCTCCATTCCAATTAGTTCTCTAAGAAGATTGAATTTCTCCTTTGATAATGGTTTGGTGAATATGTCAGCTCGCTATTCTTCTAAAGGGACATAGTCTAGTTTGACATCTTCCTTTAGAAATGATCCCTTATAAAGTGATGTATAATATTAACATGCTTCATCCTACCATGCTGAACTGGATTCTTGGATAGGTCAATTACACTCTTGTTATCACATATAACTTCAAAGCAATTTGACTTTATACCATAATCCTCCAATTGTTGCTTGATCCATAGAAATTGTGATACGAAACTTCGTGCCACCATGTACTCAGCTTTTGCATTATTTATTACAATAGAAGTTTACTTCTTGTTATACCATGAGACAAAGCCTTCTCCAAGGAAATGGCATCCTCCTATGGTGCTTTTCCTATCAAGCTTATCTCTTCTATCATTTGCATTTGTGAATCCTCTAGGAGTGAAATCTGAGTTGTTGGGATACCACAGACCTACATCAATTGAACCTTGCAAGTACTAGAGAATTCTCTTAATAGTTACTAAGTGAGAAACTCTAGGGTCAACTTGATAATGCGCGCAATAGCATACAGAGTATTGAATATCAAACCTACTGGTAGTTAAGTAAAGGAGAGAACCAATTATACCTCTATAGAACTTTCTATCTACAGGCTTTCTATATTAATCTTTACTCAAGATTGTGTTAGTGGCCATGGGAGTGGACATTGGCTTTGAATGCTCCATATCAAAATTCTTTAGGACTTCTTTGGTATATTTTTCTTAGCTAATGAAGATTCCATCTTCACTTTTCTTAATTTGCAATCCGAGGAAAATGTTCAGCTCTCCCATCATTGACATTTCAAACACACTCTTCATATGCTTGCTGAACTCTTTGCAAAGCTTCTCATCAGTTGTTCCAAATATGATATCATCCACATATATTTGGACAAGCAACACATCTTTTTTTGCTTGATAAACATAGTTATATCGTCTTTTCCTCTTTCTTAGCCTTTACTGAGTAGGAAGTAAGTCAACCTTTACTACTAAGCGTGAGGTGATTGCTTCTATCCATAAAGAGCTTTCTTCAGTTTAAAGACATGCTCAGGATCATTTGCATCTTCAAAGCCTAGAGGCTAGTGCACATACACTTCCACTTGAATAAAGCCATTTAGGAATGCACTCTTGACATCCATTTGAAATAGCAAGAAATTCATATGGATTCAAAAGCATAGAGGATCCTAATCATTTCAAGCTGAGCTATAGGAGCATTGGTCTCATCATAATCTATACCTTCTTGCTTGTTGTAGCATCGTGCAACAAGCCTAGCCCTGTTTCTGACATCAATGCCATCTTTATCAAGCTTGTTCTTAAAAACCCATTTGGTGCTGATGCTTAATTTTGCTTTGCGCTTAGGAACTAGATCCCAAACATCATTACACTTGAAATGATCTAATTCATGTTGCATCATGATCATCCATTAGTCATCTCCTTTTGCATATTCAAACTTCTTGGATTCAATCAATGCGCACTGAGTTGTTGAGGCTGACATTGATCTTCTACTTCGCTTAAGTTGATTGAGAGATCTTCTTCAAATTTAACTTCCTCAATTTCTGGCTCTTATGCCAAGTTGGGAAATACAAAGAGTGGCATGATGAGTTGATTTTCTTATTTGTTTACTCCTTCATCTTCATTGGATGGTCATCTATCTGCATTGTTAGTTTAATCAAAATCTACATGTATATATCCCTCTAATAAGTCTGAAATATATTCTATATGCCATGTTGTTAATCTAGTAACCCAGAAAAATACCTTCATCAGCCTTTGGATCAAACTTGCCTAGCTGCTTCTTGGTATTTAGGATAAAACACCTAGAGCAAAATGATCTGAGATGACCATTCTTAGGCTTGCGCCCTTGCCAAATCTCATTGGGTGTTTTTTCAAGAATTGGGCGAATTAAAACCTGATTCAAGACTACCCATGTGAATCTCGTGAAGTCATCAACTACCACCAATGAGAATCTTTTTTCACCCATGGTCATTGGTTGAACATGACCAAAGAGATCAAGGTGGATGAGCTCCAACGGTCTCTTAGTTACTACATTATTTATAGACCTAAATGACTTTTAACCTGCTTACCAAGTTAGCAAGCTGAGTAAAGCCTATCTTTCTCAAAGCTAATACTGGGTAAATCCACAACTAAATGTTTTTTGGCTGATTTGAATAGATAGTTCATATTTATATGACCCAACCTTTTATGCCAAAGCCACGAATTATCCTCCTTAGATACGAGATAGACATAAGTGGAGCTAGGGGTTAAATCAATCACATACACATTATTAATTCTAGGAGTAAAGAGTATAGTTGAGTTAATCTTACAATCAATAAGTGAGCAACTTGTTGAGTCAAATGTAACCTTTCTGCCTTTGTTACAAAGATGGCTACGCTTAGCAAGTTGATCTTAAGTCCTTTGACTAGAGACACCTCTTCAATTGAACGAGAAACACCAATTGTGCCGCATCCAACAATCTTACCTTTTAAGTTATCTCTAAAGCTAACACTCCCATTTCTTTTACGCTCCAATGAGATGAATTGGCTTTCATATCTCGACATATGCCTAGAGAATCCACTATCAAAATATGATATTCCAATATCATCAATGGATCTTAGGCTCACCTACAAAATAATTATGTTTTGTTAAGTACCCATGCTTTCGAGCTGGATTCTCCTTTGTTAGCAGTGCTTAGGTTAGTCTAGCCGTACTCATCATACATTATTATTTCATGTACATCCTTCCCACAAAATCCACATATTGGTTTTTAGTTTAGGTTGGCTTGCTTTATTCTTTGGAGAGGATTTCTTCCCCTTAGAATTGCGAGTTTGGTTACTTGAAGATGGATTGTTGACAAGAGGAGGAACCCGTTCCTTCTTTACAATTGTCATCTCAACAGTCAACTCATCTAAATTCTTAGTGAGCTTGCTATTATGAGATTCATGATATTCTGCTTTTTCTTGAAGAAAGTGGATATTAAGAGATAAGGAAGCAATTGTATCTTCTTGATCTTCACTTCTCCTCACTAGCTCTTTGATGTTTTGGCCAGACTTATTAATCAACTTCATCACATCAAAGAGTACCCAGGAAAACTCTTCTATTGACTATGGGATTTTAGGATATACTTTATTTTGCAAATTTTTCCCTTTGTTTGGCTCAACTTTAGATTCAGCAGCGAATGAATTACCCTTTAAAGTAGATGCTAATATCTCACCCCTTTTATTCTCAATTGCCATCAAGAAGAGATTGGCGGAGTTGGTTGCCTCTTCATCTAATGATGAAGATTCCTCATAGTTTCGCCATGTGGCAATAAGTGCCAAATTTTTCTACCCAAACTTCTTCTTAAATCTATCCTTTTTGGATTTAGGATAGGATGATTGAATATGACCCTTCTCGCCATAGCCAAAACACTTGATGTCTTTGGTGTGGTCCTTCTTGGGTCCTTAGCTCCACGCCGATATTGAGTTAGCTTGTTTTTGCTAGAAAGCTTCCCCTTGTTGAATTTCCCATCTTCTTTCATAAAGCACTTAAATCTCCTAGTGAGAAGTATCATTTGCTCATTTGAATCATCACTGGTCGATTCTTCAGATGAGTCAAACTAAAGGACAATGGCTCTACCATCTTTCTCCTAGCCTATACTCCTCTTGGAGTCATCATTGTATTTCCTCAGGGACATTTCCTAAGTCAGCAAGGTGCTTATCAATTCATCGTAGCTACGGGTCTTCAAATCATGAGCTTCATCAATGGCGCTCTTCTTTAAGTCCCACTCAACAATGAAAACTCTAAAAATCTTCATCACCATCTCTAGGATAATTAGAATACATACCCTATCCCGCACTATAGTGGAATTCTAGGGCCTAATTCTATAGCTAACCATGCTTGCATGCTTTGAGATTGAATGAGTTTTCCATGTGATTTTTTTTTCAAAATGTGTAGTGCTGGACATCAAAGAGTGGAGGCCTAGTTATAGACATTCCTTCTTTAAGGAGTGTTGTTGCCTTGAGCCAGAACTGACATTATTATAAGCCATTCGAATCTTTCACTCATAGATAGTTAATCTAGAAGTTGAGCACTTGCTCTAATACCACTTGTTGGTCCACTTTAGCATAAAAAATCTTACTAAGGGGGTAAATGGAATTATCTTGGTTCTTTTAAAGATTTATAAAAATTAATTACGAGTTAAGTTTTTAGATGCATGTTGAGTTAAGTATGTGTTGTACTTTGGTCTACAAAACTGTAAACTACTCAGCTTCATTAACTTAGTTTACCTTCAATCTGTGCTGAGTAAACTACTCAGCTTGGATTAGGTTTTCAAGCAAATATAACAAAAGTAGAGAGATGATGAATGAGAAAACCCTATAAATGAAAATGAAAGATAAAGGAAAGAATACACCTCAAATTTCATCTGGTTCAGCCCCTAGCTTACCTCTACTCCCCGGATTCCTTTCTGAGATTTAGTCCACTAGTAATTTCTTTCCTTTATTAGAAGGAGAAGCCTTTACAGCGGGTAGACCAATTATAGAAAGTAAGTTTCTTTCTAACTACCACTCAATACTAAGTTTAGGTACCCATCCTAAACTGACTCACAAATTTTGAATGAAAGATGAACGAATGAAGGATTTCAACTTATGAAAAATGTTGTGTCCTTTAACAATGGCAACGGTTAGCTAGACTTCTAAGCTGATCTATTTCTCTCTTACAAACATATTTGAAATGAGTGTTTTATTAAAGATGCTTGAGTTTGGAATCTGTAAGCAAATCCTTGCTGAGAGAGGTGCATGAAATGCAACTTGAAAGCTTATAATTAGTTCATTTGGTGACGTTGTAGAGTAGCGCGGGGATATTAGAAAAATAGTGAATGTCAAAAGATGCCTTTTTCCTTGGATGCTTATGAGGAATTTCCAACATTTCATACTGACACCTTTTGGTTGTGAAGACTACACCAATATCCTTTTTAATTTCAGAACTTTTTACCTTAAAAGAATCAAGTAAAATATTCCTTATTTCAAAAACAGAGTTAAAAGCACAAGTGTCATGATATTACAAGTGTCAAATAAAACTCAGCTTTTATTAAATAAAAGCAACTCAGCTTTGCTGAGTTATATCACATAAACCTCAGTAAAGTGAGTTATTTTTCCTTAAACAAACTCAAGTAAACTTATCTAATTAAGAGTCTACTTAGTACTTAATTAATTTCACTATCATAAATAGTTTGTTTTTTCCAAAATTTTTTAAGTACTGGGTGAAGTACTATTAACTTGGGTTCAACAGAAAAAACTAACCACTTCTCTATACATCCACAATATTTATTATGTGACATAGAATTTTTATTTCCTGAAAAATGGGAACCCTAAAACACAAGACCCAACTAATAAAGTCACTTCAGATCAATGAGTCAATCTAAAAAGAAGACTTAGTCGAGTCAACTTAAATTTGATCAATGAGTTGCCTTGAATATTAAAGTCACTAACCCAAACTTATAATGTCACCTTGGACTAATGAGTTAATCTATATCGATGTGAGAGAACAAAAATTTTGCAAAAAAGGTAGGCCGCGCAAGCATGTTTAGTGATTTCACGTGCAACCAAGTAGGGGAGGTATCCTTGAAGTGGATGAATCCATCACCCTTTATCTCATGGGTTGACTGGGTGTGTAATGATCACTTTGCATCATCTCCCTTTTCTTGTGGGTTGACTCGGGGTAGAATGATCACTTTGTGTCATCACCTTTGTATCATGGGTTGACTAAGGGTGGAATGATCACATTACATCATCACCCCTTGTCTTGTTGGTTGACTCGGGGTGGAATGATCACTTTGCTTCATCACTCTTTTTCTTATGGGTTGACTCAGGGTGGAATGATCGCTTTGTGTCATCACCCTTTATCTTGTGGGTCAACTCGGAGTGGAATGCTCTCTTTGCATCATCACCCTTCATATTTTTAGGAAGAAAAGAGTGGCTTCGAGTATTATGCCCTTGATTAAACGTATAGTGCATATCATGAGTTGTATGACAGTCGCATGCGACTTTTAACATAGAACGGTTCTAGAGGTGAAGGTATGGTAATATGAGGATAATTATCCAACTTTACCATGGTGAAGGCAAGTTTACTTTGAAATTTTACCTTCAATGTATGTGGGGAGAATAAAGAATTAAATTTTGAAAAGTTGAAATTCTATTTTTGGTGAAAATTTTGAAATTTTCACAGGGTAGGAAAGTAAATAATTCAATTTTTTTAAAATTTTACTTGATGTGAAAAAGTAAGATATTTTATATTTCAATTTATGTGAAAAAGTAGAGGGAAAGGTAATTAATGCAAATTATAAAATTTTTCACCAACCGAAAGTAAAAATTAATTTTTTTTTTGAAATTTTAACAAATGAAAGTAAAAATTTCAGCTTTTTGAAAATTTGTTTCAAAATAGAAATAATTTAATTTGATTGGCCAATTAAGGGTTAATTGAATTAAAGGAACTTTTTAATTGGCAATGAAAATTACCAACGTCAGGATACGCCATTGTGAAAAAAAAATGAAAGTCGGGCCATTTCTAAGGGGTAGTGGTAGACGTGTTTTTTGGGTAAAAAGGAGAAAAATCGGGTTGACCTAGTTTGGTTAGTGTAGAAAGATATAAATAGTTAGAAATAGGAGAACGACTTTTATTTCCTCCCTCTCTTCTGCCTTTCCTTTCTCATAAAGTATTTCCACCTTGTTTCATAAGTAGCAAAAAGCTAGGAAGCATACTTTGAGAATAGATTCTCTAAACCTAATTGACGGCTCTTTCTAAAGATTTTCTCTTGTTTTGACCGGATATTACCTTGGGAGGAAGGATGTTTATTTAGGGCTTAATCCCAACTTAGAGGTCTTGAATGTCTCGTTATAAGAGAATCCACTTCATGGATGAAGGTAAACATTTTCTAAACCTTTTTTGTCAATACAAGCTTAATTTGTTTGAGCTTTGGTTAGAAAAAGTCTAGGGAGGATGCTTTTGAATACATAAATTTGAACTATGAAATCTGAAATTTTGATGTTTTTATATATGAAATCATGAAATTTGATGAATTTGGAGAATGCCCGAAAAAAAAAGAATAGAATTTGGAGTTGAAACAAGGAAGTTCTCACGATTTGAAACGTACTGCGAGAACTGCATGGAAAAGGGAGGGGGCGTCGCCACTGCTTGGCGTCGCCAACACCCCTAGCTGCTACCCTAGCTCCCTTGAGAGGGAGGCTCAACACCCCTAGGGCACAAGGACACCGAGTTATTGCATTTTTTGTCGATTTTTTTATCTTTTTAATATATTTGTGATGCATTTGAACATCTTTTGGAGGAATGACATTTCTTTTATCATGATTAAACACATGTAAAAGCATGATTTTTGGACAAAATTTGTTCAAACTTACTTTTTCATGAAGAAAAATTATAGAGTAAGCTTAACGAAAGGAAGATCATTTAACTAAGAGTCGTATCACAAGAAAGAATATGCAATTAAATCCAATGCCATGTTTGAAATTTTTTGCAATAGATTTAATACGGAAATTTATGGAATATGGGATTTTAAGTATACTTTATATCATGTGTATGAAATAAGGTAAGAATTATTATGAAAATCTATAAGAAATAAATTGACACGGGGAACAGAACAAAATGGAATTAAATCTAATGTGAATGTTTACAATAGACTCAATATGAGAATTCATACTTTATGTCACATGTGTATAAAATAAAGCAGAGATAATTATGAAAATCTATTGGAATAAGATTGACATAAGAATGAAACGGAATGTAATTAAATCTAATGCACATATTTTGCAATAAATTTACTATGAGAATTTGTACTTTATATCACTTGTGTATGAAATAACGTAGGGATTATTATAAAAATCTATAGGAAATAAATTTACATAGGAATGATATATAATGGGATTAAATCTAATGCACATATTTATGATAGACTTAATATGAGAGTTTATACTTTATATCACATGTCCATTAAATAAAGTAGGGATTATTATGTCAATCTATAGGAAATAGATTGACATAAAAATGAAATGGAAATGGATTAAATCTAATGCACATATTTACAATAGACTTAATATGAGAATTTGTACTTTATAATCATATATGTATGAAATAAAGTAAGGATTATTATGAAAATCTATGGAAAATAGATTGGCAAAGGAATGAAATGTAATTAAATTAATTCTAATGCACATATTTATAATAGAATTAATATGGGGATTTATACTTTATATCACATGTGTATGAAATAAAGTAGATATTATTATGAAAAATCTATAGGAAATAGATTGACATAGTAATGAATTGAATGAGGTATGATAGATGAGATACCCGTTAGAAGCCTAAGTATTACTCTATGAGACGATGTGCAAATATTTTGGCAGAAAGTAGAGTAGACTACTTACCTAACTAAGTTGCTTATGCATATTACCTATTGAAAACGTCATTTTGTATCCTACTTTGGAGACCCTGAGATCATTGAACCATTGTAGAAGATAGTGGAGCATCATTTAGGGTCTGCCCACCATGGTGGCCGCATTGGAGCATACGAGGTTCCTCCCATTGATCTCATCTCTTCCACCATCATCATAGGGCACTTCCAGGTCGATGATATATGCTATAGCCAAAAGGTGGTTGGAGACAACTCATACTTTCCACCTTCCAATTAGAGAGTTGACCATCATGCCATTCGATGTGGTGGGGATGACCAGCTTGAGTTAGGCTGGAAAGATCATTCACTTCAACATCTAGTGCGAGAGGTTTCACTATTCTCCTCATGCCAAGACTAGAGTGAGGGAGTTTCTCAGGGTTCTTGTTGATATAGGCTCGAAGGATAAGTTGATGTTGATGATTATTGGATTGGTCACCAGGAGGTGGTTGGTGATAAGGCCAATCAATTCACCCGATCCCACCTCATTATCTTCTTAACAATGATGTTCTTTCCATCATCAACGAGTAAGGTCATCCTTGGCCTTTTGGAGGTGTTAACAGATGTTGACCAGATTAAGGCGAAGAATTAGTCTCATGCCTCTAGGTTAGATGTACTTTGGGCTTGACACAGGCGCACATGGATTGAATAAGTGTCTGAGGGCCCCTCACATCCTCATCTTGGTATTTGTCTACCTTTTGGTATGTTTGATTTCTTTTTCTCATGACGTTTACTAACATTTTCTTTGTGTTTTGTGAAGATTTAGGCTTTCGAGCACCGAGTGATTCCTCCTCCTCACTTTTCAAGGGTGTTGGGGTGAACACCTCATTGATTGCTTTTTGGATGGGTCTAACCTGGATGAGACTCTTGACATGCAATAGAAATTGCCACCATTTGAGGGAACTCTATATCGAGTAGGTATGTTCTCCTTTTGACTTTTAAGGTTGATGTAGCGTCTCTTTGTTGCATGATTTCCATGGAGGCTTATCTTTCATAGGTGCATGTTGACCCCTAAGCGATCACTCCTATATAGGCTAAGGTGAGGAGGTTGAGGGAGGACGTAGACAACCATCAATTTGTGCTAGAGTGTCCCATCTCTTAGGAGTTATATTTTAGGGAGCGCACTCGAGGTAGGCATGTGGACACCATGGTTGTGAGGATTATACTGCCTATCATGCCAATTAGTGATGTTTAGCCTCACTTGATGAGTCATGTTGACTAGATCATGTAAATGTTCAGCCATGGCATTGAGGTCCCCATTGTGAGGGGAAGTTACTTGGCCTTTATCACTACACAACTCATGAGGGATAACCCTGATGCCAATGAGGATGATGCCCTAAATAGTGTAGGAGGAGGTGGCTTGAGATCTGATGGCCTTGGGTTCGATAAAGATGATGATCTAGAGGGAGGATCTAGAGTTGGTACGTTGAATAAGAGAGTCAAGTGAGGTGGTGGAGGTTGGATTTCTCCGAGTGGATTTTCTAGACGTGGACCTTCATAAGTATATCTCACTTTCATTATTTTCCCTTCATATGTGATTTTTTTAATGACCTTATGTACTAATTGCATTTTTATAGATCACCCTTGAAGAAGAAGAAGAAGAAGACTATCACTGGTGTGATCAAGAAGGCTCCTACTTTTATAAGTAGAGGGAGGCCTAGTGGCGCTACACCAAGATATAAGGAAGGCCTCTTGAGCACTAATGTGAGGATATATTTCCACCTATGAGTTAAGCCCATGGAGAGGAGTCTACATAGACTAGAGGATAGCAAAAATCCTATCCATTTTACTCCATCAGACCTGACCCATGTAAGCGACTTTACATCATTATTTGACGCACATGTAGTCTTGTGTTGTTGACATTTGTTGTGACAGATTCCTTTGAGGGAGAAAATAACATTTTTAGGGCTCTCTTCGCAACTCAGGATCTGCTCATGGCTTAGTATGCTATGTGTGGAGTGAGTTGACTTGCAAAACATTTAGTATTTCTCCTATATTGTGCATGTGTAAAGTGATATGATGTATGATAATATATGAGAATAAAAATATATATGCATGTTTGCATGGTATAAATGTGACTTTGATCTTGTATTCTCTTTGTCAAAGTCATTCTTTGCATTATGCTTGGAGTCTAGCGATGTGTTAAGGGAGAAGCACCATGAGAAGAGAGCTACTTGCTGAATTGTTGAGCACGAGAGGGATGACTCCCATAATGAGGCCCGTACTTTGAGAGTTGATGTGTCCCGTTTGGAGGAAGAGGTGAGGTAGTTGTGGTGGGAAGGATTGAGTGCACATCCCCTTTGTGCTTTTATAGTGTGTCTACCCCATGGTGGTGGAGCTCCAAGGGCCACCTTTGGTTCGGGTGGGAAGGTTAGCAAGGTGTGTGCCATTCGAACATCAAGCCGAGGGAAGGCCATTAGGATCCCAAGGTATACTCCATCCGTTGTGGGATTTTGGGAGGAGTCTAATGATGAGGTTGAGATGATGATGGTAGTTCTTCTAGCATGAAGTTTGGATCTCTGACAAGACAATATTATGACCATTGATTGGGCATTGTTTGGCCCATAAGAATGGGTGTATGAACTACTCAGATTTAAATAATAGATGGACTTTGATGGTCGATATTTGAAGGATTTCTTGTTTTTATTCGTACATTTGGATGTTGAATCCACATAAATTTGATGAATGTACACCTGCAATTCCCAATTTGCGATATTTGTACATGTTCTTGGTAGTCTTTGCATGTAAATCCTTTGATTTGCATTTGTTCTTGATGTGTTCATCGCTCAAATAATGAATGAAGAACCTAAAACCAAGGAGGCCTTTAGTTTTGCTTCTACCTATAAGTATATATAGTTGTTGCTACAAAAAATATGGTGAGGTCTCTGTTTGAGGGAGCTTCAACGCCCCCAACTATGAGTGAGACTTATATTCTCGCTAGTGAGGGGTCTTATCTTCTCTCTCGCTCTTGTTTGAAGGATGGAGGGGCCCCCTACTACCGGTGAGGCTCTTGTTCTAAAATATCTTCTTCTCTTCATTTCTCCTACCTTTAGAGATGGATAACGATTACTAGATGCTTAGAGCGTTCACAAGATCTTTTGGCAATGATGTGTGGGAAAGATTGAGCTCTTTTGGGCTGGAGAATATGCATTTATACGCATATCGCCTAATGCATACCGTGTTTCTTCAAGCATGAGCATCTTTTTGATAAGTGTATAATTACACTTATTATCACATTAATTTTATACAATAAACACTGTAGTTTTAGTCATTTTTATACTTCATATAAAAGATTTCTCGTGGTATGTAGTTGTTTTCTATGCAAATGTAGATACTAGGTAAATCTTGGAAGTAAAATGAGCTAAAGTGGAATTCTATGAAAAAAGAGTGAAAAAGGTGCAAAAAGATGCGTGGAACTTAAAGATTTGGCTTAGGATCGAAGCTGTCGAAGATCCGTGAAGTTACAAGAAGAATTCTGAGTAAAACTCAATTCACGGTCGCGATAATCATTCACGTTCATGACTTGTTTACTTCAGAAATTGAAGATTGCCAATCAAAGATTCACAGACGCGACATATATATTACGGTCGTGACATGGACGGTTTTTTGGTATTATCTTTTTAACTAACAACTGCCAGATAAGCATGATCAACCGCCATCAACCACCATCAAATACCAACGAACAGACACCTATTAGGAGTCAACCAATCATGAAAAGGTGCTTATCCATTGTGGATTATATCAAAGCTTCTCAACCAATCACAAAGGAGAGATGCAATCTTTCACCAATGGACACAACCCTTCGTTTGGATAGACGCAACCCTTCGAACTCTATAAATAGAGCTCCAATCCTCTTCAATTTGGGGCATTCACGAAGTGCAGTGGATTAGTGTGGCATAGAGTGGATAAAGTGGGAGAGAGATATAGTGTGTGTGTAGATAGAGTCGCTACGTTCTTAACTGTTAGCGAGAAAATGTTTAAGTGATTTGAATCCTTATTTCGATCACTAGATTTCTCTATATTCTCAAGCGATTGTTGTATAAGTGTACTTGCAATTCACTTATCAATAAAAGTTTTCATTATTCACTATTCGTTTGTTCGATATTCGCAAAGAATAGCATCCTAGCAGAGGTTCTGTATGGGCCGAGACTGAATTCAAAGCAGATACAGGAATTGCAGGAATTGACGACTCCCATTAAAGAGTGGATATGGTTTGATCAACTTTAGCTTTCACTTGCATACCGTACAACTTTGCTTTGCTTTCTACTTATACTTTCTATTTCGAAGTTTATGATATGTCTATGTGTCATAATGCGTAATTCGTGCTAAGTCTTTTATGTTAATCAAGTTATATGCGTTGGCGTTAATTTTAAGAGTAGTTTCGAGGTTAACAA